>ML685758.1:21890992-22032271 GCA_007922175.1 Pelusios castaneus
TTCTTTCTTTCTTTCTTTCTTTCTTTCTTTCTTTCTTTCTTTCTTTCTTTCTTTCTACTCCAGCTAGAAAGGTAAATTCTAGATTCACAGAAGAGTTGGTGGCAAGTCTCATGCTATTTGATGCTTTTTCTAAAGCCCTAGTTCCTGGAGCCATGTCCGTACAAGAAAATTTCAATTTTCACTTGCAAAAGGATTCTAGCCCCTGAAGCTATGGAGAAAAGCCTGGAAATATGAGCAAAAGTGCATCCGAAAGGAACCAGAGGGTAAATAAAAAGAACCCCAAATTTATTATTTTAAATAATGAGTTTTAAACCAATCTTGATTTTTTTGGGTCCTCTCATTGTTCTTGAGCACTAGGATTTGGCAATACTGGCTATGGATGATGACAGTAACAGTACACTGTTTTAATGTGGAATTATTTTAATAAGTATTTCATATTAATTGTTTTATTTCATTAATTAACCTCAGAAGCAACACACATTTGCTTATGTTTTATTCATTACTTCAATGACTAGATCACATGGGTGTTCACTGCAGCACAAGAGTTAGCACAGGAGATCTTATACTGTTGTTGATGGACATTTCATGCATATGCATCTGAACTGTCTTCTCGCTTCCTCCTTTGGTCCCTTCGCAACAAAATACTGAGGACTTCAGATACTTGAGATATTAGTCCTAGGTGATTAGTAAAGATTAGAACAAGTTGTATATAGCATTCTTTTGTTACTGCAATTAAAAACCGGTCATGTTGAGATTTCTGCATAATTCATTTTGCTAGACTTTTTTTCATCTGTTGTCTTGAGCAGACACTTTTAAAAGACCACTTGTATTTTGAGGCCAAGCTGACAAAAATATATGTATAGTCTCTTTTTAAGTAAGAAGTACTTTATTTCATCTCTTTTAGGGTTTTCAGTATGTGTGAAAATACCTAGCAAGGTCATTTTAAGCAATCATGTTATTACTAGGAATTACTGTAATTAACAGTATAACCCTAAAACAAGCCTTGACAAATGTATGTTTCTGGTCACCCTGGTGACCAGTTTTAGTAGTCTGTTACTTAGCTCCACTGCAGAAATCTAATGGAGGAGTGTCCTCTGGCAACCAAAAGTAAAATTGCTGATGCCTAGTTGTGAGCCAATTTTATCCACCCCTACCCTAAACCTTCTTTAAAATACGTTCTTATATTTGCACAAATATACAGATTTAAAGATGTGTAAGTGGTAGGAGCTATATCATCAAAACATTGCTCTGAGTTTTAACTGTATGATTCTTGGTAATTGATCTGAATTGCACAGTGTAAGTGCATTTCAATCTATTTCCTTTCACCAATAGAAAAAAACCTATTAGGACATAATGGGAACTAACATTTAGTCTTTTGACTAGAATTTGTGTCTTTGGAATTTCAGAACATGTTTCTCGAGAACCAGCTTTAATAAGGCTCCAAGGATCAATCTGAGCAGATAATTTTTGTCTGAATTCTAGGCAAGTGACTCCTTGGAGAGAAGGGTAGTCAGTATCATAGTTGTAGCTACTACAAGTACAAACCCATTATGGACGATCATAATTAAGAACCCAATCCTGGGTTCATTTACACACAAGAACATTATGGAAGCCCCTTTAATAAATAATAGACCTGCATGACATTCTTTAATCAGGTAAAATTCCCATTGCATGAATAGTAACTGCGGGGTTGGAAAGACCCTACTTAGTGATGTTAGAGAGAAATTTTTTTTTATAAATCGTTTACTAGGCAACCCCCATTTTTCTTATTTTTGTAGCCTTTTGGTCCCAGAATATGAGTGACAAGATGGGTAAGGGAATACCTTTTATTGGAGCCACTTCTGTTGGTGTAAGAGACAGATTTTCAAGCTTCACCGAGCTCTTCTTCCAGTCTAAAAAGACTAGAAAAGATAAACCAGAATGTCATATCTAAAAAAAAGGTGAGACAGATTGTTAAGCATAAGAAGTTAAGACATGTTTCAGGCTACCTCTTAAAATGAAGTAAGTGGGCAATTAACATTTTCAATCATAAAACAAAGAAAAGTGGTAGGTTACAAATTGTTGTAATGAACTATAAAATCAGTGTTTTTGTTGAGTCTATGATTTTCAGCACTTTACAGAGTTATGAAATTAAGTTGCAAGGCTTATCCTTTGAAGGTATTGTGCAGGTTTTCTTTGAGGATCAGGACTGAGAGGTTAGATATGGGGTGAGCCCATTTGTGAAGAGTGTTTGCCCATGAGTGATAGGGCGTCTTTTATAATTTTTCTGAGAGTTCACTTGAGTGTAATGTTTGTCTGGTTTCACCCCAGTAGTTGTTATGGGGCAGCTGATGATCTGGATTAGGTACACCATGTTGGGATAGACAAGTGTAAGACCTATAGATGTCACAAGGAGTATTGTGGGGGGTATTAATAATGTAGCAATAGAGATATTTCTACAGGTTTTACATTGTTGTTCTGGGAAGGTCTGATGCCACTTTGGGTTGGTTTGTCTTGGTCTGTGGGGGGCTTGCTTCTGATGATGAGGTGGGTGAGGGACTGTTTGAAGGCCAGGAGAGGGAATTCAGGAAAGATTTCTTTTAGGATGTGGTCCCCATCAAATATGTTTTGTAATCATTTGATGCCCATATGGGTTCCCAGGTGGGATGGAAAGTGACAGTAGGGGTGTGTAGTCACTGAAGGGTGTTTTTTTGCATTGAAGCAGGTTCTTTTAGGGGTTTCCTCTGCAATGCGGTCTTCTTTTCTGGTGGAGTGTAATTGTTCAGTGAAGGAAGTTTTAAGTGTGTTAAGTTGTGTATCTCGAATTTCCTCCTGAGAGCAAATTCTGTTGTCTGAATGCCTGGCTGTAAATAACAAGGTTCTTATTGTACCTGGGGTAGTTACTGGATCCATGGACACAAGTGTGATGATCCATGGGTTTCTTATACATAGATGTCCATAGGATTCTATTACTGTAGCTAATTGTGGCATCTAGGAAACTGATATTGGTGTGGGAGTGTCCTAGAAAGAGTTGTTATGGGTGAGACTGAAATGGGTGAGTTTGGTGACTGATGAGTTTGAGAGAGATATTTGAGTGTTGTCCATTGTCTAGACATCTGAGGTAGGCAGCAATAGCATCATCGTGCTATTACCTCATCCACCTCATCTCTCTCATATTTCTTTTTTAGCAGACAAATCATAAGGCAAGACAATAATTTAATAGTGTTTTTAACAGTTTTTTTCTCCTATAATGCACAGACACAGACGGCAGTCCTGTCAGTCCATTAAATATTGGGTGAAATCCTGGCTCCAATGAAGTTAATAGGATCTTTGCAATTGACTTCAACAGGGCCTGGATTTTACCCACTATGATTAAATGATTAGTATAAATCCACCATTATGTCCCATTCTCACCTGTCCTCATATCCATTTATTTGAGATGCATCCCTACCCTCTTCAGATAAGAACTATTCCCTTTTCCCCACTTCACAGCTTTTCATGCAAATTAATTCAAAACACCAGAATTATATAAATACAGCAAGATTTTTAACCATCTTCTAGTTAATAGATAATTGGAGAGAAAATACCAAAACCATTAGAGTGTTGTTTTTCCATATCTGAAATGCACAGATTGTTACTACGAATTATGTGAAAAAAATCAAACAGTATAATAGATGTTAGTAGGTACAGGTTAAGGTTGTATATTTTTAATGAATTAGCAAATTGCTCTTTAAACATTGAACAGGATTATTTTTGGTACTGATAAGAGAGCTACAGCTGAATTAAACATGTGTAAATACATATTCAGCATATAAATAATGCATACAAATAAATTGCACTCACAAAAAATATGTTTCAAGAAGCTTAAGTTTATCACTCTGCAGCATTTCCATCATGCCCTGCTAGAAGTTTGTTTTTGCCGTTTAGCAGTGATACTTGAAGCTAGGTTCCAAGCACACGGTTTTACATATCTTCATGTGAAGAGAGTTAGTATTTAAAACATTGTTTTCAAGCTGTGAACAGAAATTATTTCACTTCAGTTCTAACCACTAGGTAAACTATACAATGAAGTTTTATGCTTTCCCTCTTAATCTACCATAATAACAAGTATTTTAAGACATCCTTCCATCTGTTTCTATAAAAACACCAGTCAAGAACATTCACCAGAGCAAGAAAGGCTATGACCCAAGAGAAGAAGAGTAACAGGAAGCTCTCACCAATCTTAATTTTGGTCAGTATACTTCCACCTATCCATCATATCTTGCGTGAGGCACTCCCACAGGCATGGTTAAAGCATGCTCCAAGAATACACTGCTGGGGGGGAGGAGCTGAGAATGAGTAAGCCTGACATAGTAGAAATCATCCAACAACAGGCAGAGGGGAAGGGAACAATCACTGACCTGACTGGGGCAGTTGACCCATCTCAGCCTATTGTTTCAGGCTGTATTGTAGTCACAAGGCAGAACCACTATAGTTAAGGTTGCACAAGTTCTGTTTAAAGGTCAGCCTTTTTTCCTAGGGACTATAAAACTGACATGCTGAATTGGATTACTTTGAAAGTTGGTGTGCCTCAGGAGAATGCGGAGCAGGGTGAGAGTGACCCAAAACTGGTAACATTTGAGCCAGGGCTTCCAGAAATATAAGCTCTAATAAAAATAGCCATGTTTCAAAAATGTTTCTTTTTGTGAATGCGTGCAGAGCTGGAGCTCACACTATTGTTGTGATGCAGGCTGAAGTGGTCTCCATTTTGATCCATGGTAGTGCATGGCACCCACAGAGTCTTTGGGGGACCTAAATTGTGAACACTATTTAAGAAAATGTTCACTTTGCTTATACAGATGTGCAATCTGGAAGGATTCCACACCGATAAAATCGAAAAGCATGAGAGTTTCCATGCCATCACTTCTTGCTTGCCTAAGCAGTTCGAGGGCATGTGCTGCCATTGTCTCTTGTGAACACCCCACCACAGATGTTTCCAGTCCAAACCCCTGTACATCTGGGCAATAAGACTATAATACTCCTTTTGCTTGCTACAAATGATCTCTGTTATAATAAAACATTTTTATTTTATAGAGAGGTGAACAGAGAGAGTGAGAGAGAAAACAAATAGTTGCCACCATGTGAATTCTGGGGAATTTTTTGATCATAGGGTGGCAGAAGTTTGTGAGAGCAAGGAACAGTCACTGTCATGAGGACTGCTGACTAGTGATTGATTAGAGTTGAAGTAGCCTGTGTTGGCATCATGTTTTACCACTCTACTGCAGCTAACAGGTGACTTAAGAGGTTGTGATCTACCGGCTGCTATGGGATTCACTTGAGTGGAAAGTGGTATGGGCGTTATTCCTCACACAACACAAAAGACAAGCTGTACCACATCAAAGATTTGTGTCCAAGAGTTGGCCTGAGAACATGAAAAATTGCTACAACACCACTTATTAATATCTTTCATATTGTTAATTGGGGCTCACGATTGACCAGAAAACATGTACTGTGTAGCAGAGAAACATTATAAACTCTGACACCTCATTGTTTCTCAGAGATGGGCAGAGGTTATCTATTGGAGAGAAGAGGATCCTTCTCTCATTATAAAACTGTCAATATTTCTCTCACCGGCCCTTCTAGAAACTTGACTCTTCACCCCTTCTAAAATACATTCTGGAAATTGCACACAAGTGGGCTTAGCAGAAAGGGGGGAAATAAGGGCCACAGCAGAGTTTGTATAGCAGGGAGTGAAGACTTTAGGGAGATGTATTCCCTGCTTGCAGGGATGGGGAATGCAGCGAAGGGGCCCAGGGGCAAGTCTGGTGTGGTGTGCTGAAATAAGGCTGGTGCTAACCAGGTAATAGGTTTGCACACTGGCTGACTCTGTATGAAAAAAGTGTGACGTGATTTGTACAACTGCCTAAATGACTATTCACTGCTACCAATAATCTGTACCTGGAGGTGAAGATCCCAGTGAGCAGGGTGCTGTGTGAAGGGAAGGAGCCTCGTGTGAGTAGAAGGAAAGATAGAAGATGAGCTGGGCCCAGACTCCAGCACCTCCCTTCTAGCCCCAAGGAGACAGCCCACCCAGCCTAGCTGTCTGCTCTGGACCCAGAAGAGATGGAGGAAGTAGTGTACTTGCCCCACAGTATGGATTGTTCCCATTCCTTAGCCACTGTCTCTCCTAGTGCAATGGGGAGTCAGCTCAGGATCCTGACCTGGCTCTTTGTGCTAGAAGAAGAAAGGGCAGCTCAGTAATCAGAATTACTGAAACATGTTTCTGGAATCCCACAAAAGTGCCAGAACAACATTCCAGAGCATTTTGGGACAACTGGAACACTGAATCTAGGATACCAACAGCTCTAGAAATGCATGCAAATAATTCCCCTTTGCTACTGCTAGCTACAGGAGAACAGAAAGAAGATGGCATGGGCAACCTTTCTCCCTCCCCCACTTCCCTTTTTGTCACTTAATAGTGTTAGATGGAGTCCTGTCATGAGAGCAAAGGGGTTGTAAAAGGAGATGAAGAATTTGTAAATTTACTGGCAGAGTAAAGATGTGAAGGAAGCACAGTTGAAAGATGGCAGAGTTGCATGGGCAACCATAACTGCATTTTCGTAAGCTTCAGAAGTACTAACTTTGAGTTGAGCAATGTTCTGCAAAGTTATGACATACCGACCAGCCAAACTTAACTCTGCGGCAACTTAGTTTTTTGCCATTTAATATATAAGGGGTCTTTTTCTGGTATATGTGATTAAGTGTATAGCTAGGGAGGTGCATCTTGTTAAGCCAGCAATTAACATAGGGCTGATCTAGCTCCCTTTCAAGTCAACAGAATTTTTATTGATGTCAGAAGCCATAGGCCTAGTCCAACTCGTACTAACATCAACAAAAAGACTCCCCTTGACATAGTAGGAGTTCGATCAGGTCCCACCAGAATAAGCCAACTGAACCACTTAGGAAAAGTCTTCGTAATAGTAGCCATGGAGCTTTAAAATTAAAAAACAAAAGCAACCATGAACAAACAAAGAATCACTTGCCCATTTTTAGCTTAGATACAGTTTTGGTTTTGCATTCTTCTCTTTGATCCACAAGTTTAATTATTTTCCTGAGAAGATAGTACAAGTCCGGTGTCATAGCCCCTGGTCTCTGCAATTGCATGAAATTATTTGGCATTCTCTAGCAGCTAGTTCTTACACCATTCATCCCAGATTTCAGACGTTTTGGTGTCCCAAATATACAATTTGGATCAAATAAGTTGGTCACTCATGACAAAATGCTGTCTGGTGTCTTCACCTGGTTTTTATATAGTTTGTGCATATTAGTTTTTGTTTTAATGACATGCAAGTATATTATGGAATGTATTCTCTTTCTCCCCTCCCTATGATGTTTGATGATCATTTTCTCTAACGGACAACATGTTTGCATCCCTGATAGCATTAAAATCTTCATTTCAGTCCATCCTATCCCAGTAGTCTTTCCTTATCTTCTTTTTGTAAGATGAGAACAGCTCAAATTGATGAATGCAAGTATAAGAAATTGTCTTCTAATGTAAAAAGTCACAAGCTGATTTACACCAGAGCAATGAGATAGGAATACAAATAAGACGGTAAACTAGGGATCTTTGATAAGTCACTTTGCTTTACATCCTTCTCATTTCTTTCCCAACAGGATATTTTGCTTTTTGAAATGAGAGGAATGGACTGCCATTGCAGTTGGAATTATCTGAGGCTATACTCTTAGGCCCTGATCCTTCAGGTGATCTGTGCAAGCATAAACCCTCTGCCTGCACAGCTCAGCCTGCAAATTGGAGCCCCACTCCTGAACACACCTGGCACATTTTTAATAATAAGTAATGAATGGTGTGTCCTACAACAAAACCTAGTTCTTTGTTGAAAAAAACAGTGGTAGGGTGGACAGAGATTTGAAAGAACCAGTTTAGCCTAACTGCCATTAGCTCAAGAGATGCAAAATCCCCACCATACCTAGTTAGTACATAAACAAAGATTATTATGATTAGTTTAAAAAAGAAAAGTAGAGAAAATAGTAAGGATTGAGGAAAGACAGCTATCATCATAACGGCATCACACTGGGGAAGGGTGCCTTTACCAAAGAACGCTGATCAGGAACAGTTTCATGATGTATTTCTTGAATCTGCCTCTCTAAAGTGAAGGTGTTTTACAGAACCTCCCAGCTTTCAAGGAACAGGAACAGATATGCAAGCTAAATTTTACACAAGTCAATCTTCTTTAAAGAAGTGGTTCTTCCCACCCGAGGAACCAAAGGAGAGGCCACTCAGTGCACTTTGCAACTCGTCACAGGATCATCCCTCTTCTCTTGCATATTATGATGAGTTGTGCAGTAGTTTACAAAGTACAGTTGTGATTTAGACCATCCATGCCTAAAAGGTGACTTGCCTAGCTTCCTCTGGGTAAGAAGTATAGTGCTCTAGCAGCAGTCATGGTAGAGTAGACCAGGGGGAGGCAATTTTTTGGCCGGAGGGCCACAATGGGGTCTAGGCCAGTGGTTTTCAAACTTAGGGTTGGGACCAAGTACTGGTTTGCAGACCCTGAAGCACTGGGTCACGGACCCCCTGCTGCTGCCACCAAAAGACTGGAATGCATTGCTCAAAGATGTAATTGTTGGGTTGATTTTTTTCAACAGGGTCCTGAGGAAAAATGTTTGAAAACCACTGGTCTAGGCAGACAGCAGAGGGGTAGGGAAAGTGGTGGGTCTGGAGGGGAGGGGCTTCCACACTTCAGTCACAGTACAGCTGGGCCCACATGGTGGGAGGGAAGGGGGGGGCAGCCACTGTTTTCCAGCCAGGGCACTGCCATTGGCCCACGTGGTAGGAGAGGGGTGGTGCTCTGGGCTGGCCAGGGTGCCATTGCTGCATGTGGTGGGGAGCGGGGTGAGGCTGGGAAGGAGAGCAGCTGCCATACTCCTGCCAAGGCACTACTGGGAGGGGGTTCAGGGAATAACCATCAGTCTCCAGTCAGGCCAAACTGGAGGGCTGGATGAAAGGCTCCCATGGGCTGTATTCTGGCCCACAGGCTGTAGTTTGCTCATCTCTGGAGTAGAAGCTACCCCTCATATTATACTGAAGTATACAATTCAGTTTCACAGGTTGGGTGAAAATAAGTAAAAAAATCCAGATCATTTTTGTCCATGGGAAAGCCTAAGGAAGGAATCTGGGGAGAAAGCATTCCCCTTACAGAGTTTCTGCTAGCTTCTTCTGATGAGGGACTGAGGCATTTGTCCCCTTCATGGAGAAAGCAGGGGTTATGCCCCCAATCATATTAACACAGCAATATTCACTGAGGCTGCTGTAGTTTTGCTGGGCTGTCTGCACAGTGATTGCGCTATCTCAATATATCCTGGCAGTCTCACACTGCCTTCTGGCACTACACCTCCAGTGCAAAATTTCCTCTGAGTTAGACAGGACCAGTAGTACAAATATAAGTAATTGGAAGTGGTTCTAAAAACACTGTGTTCCTTCCCAGCAAATTGTTTTATTTTGTTCTTCTTTGTTACACTTTTGTTCCTAAGTGTTACTGTGATTCTTCTTTATGCAAGGGAGATGGAATGCTAGAACTGGAAGACGGCACAACAGTTGTGAGAGTCGCAAGATAAAGTTCTTTTTAGTTCTTGACTCTGTTCTACTCTAGCAATAGTTTGGTAGACAAGCTTTCTGTCCTACCTTGTAAGCCCCATCCCCTTCTTATGGATTCTCTATAGCCAACACTCTCTCCCCAGACAGCTTTGAATCCAGGTGATACTATTGGGTTTGTAAAGAATGATTACAAGCATAATTTTGATTACAAGTCAAGTTCAGCAATTATTTCCACTGAGATTTGTTACTTTTTTGCAGTTGGTCAAGAAAGTCTTTATCATTTTTTTTTAAAGTTATACTTTAGGCTTCCACTAACATTTTCATAGAACATAATCTAAGAAAAGAAACCAGATTTTGTTGCATGATGTTCATATGAACACATACTATTTGTGTAACATGTTTAATTTTTTCCCCCCCTCTCCTTTTCTTACAGCATACTGTTTGCTTCTAAAACAGCAACAGAAGACTATCCTAAAGATTACTCTCCAACATCAGGTAACAATTGACTTACAAAGATTTAGGAAAAGGGATAGTTTTTCAGGTAAGTTACCGGAATAATAAACTTCAGGAATTTTGTTCTGCATGACTGGGAAGGTTTACATGAACTGAATTAAAAAAAATCTTTTCCTTTCATGAACATACCAGGGAACAGGAGAAAAGAGTTGCCAAAAAAAAAAAAAAAAGCCAAACTCAACAACATATAAAAAGCAAAGTACAACTTTTCTAGGTGCAGAGGGTTCAACCAGTAGAATCAATAATTCAGTAGCCCATGTTCAGTCAGCCCAAAGATCCTCTTGATAGAAGATATCTAATCAAGATGACTGAATGGCTCAGAACAATGTTGAAAAGGACAATTTTTCACGCTAGGCAGTAAGACCTCATGGATAGAAGACTGGATTGGAACTCAGAAGATCTGAATTCTATTCCTGGATCTGCTATTGGGTGATCTTAGATAAGTCATTCCACCTCTCTGGGTCTCTGTTTTCCTACCAGTAAAATGGAGATGATGTTACTGACCAATTCTGTAAAGCATTTGGAGAATCTCTGGTGGAAATTGCTATACTAGATTTCCTACTGATATACACAGGCTTGAATCTAGCTAAGGGCAATAGTACTAGCAAAACAGCCACTATTTGAAGGCTGTTAGGTAGTTTGTTTCACAGAGACCACCAAAGTACCCTACAATTATATATTGGCAATATAAACAAAAGAAATGTACAAGGGAAAAGCAGACATTGAATTAACAAGCTTTTCAGCCATTAATTCTCATGCACTGCTGATCTACTGTGTCCCTTTCCTCAAAGAGATTTGCAGCAGCCGTTTTCACTTACTATGTGTTTAGACAGCACCAAGCACATTCTGACCACTATCACGTTTAAAAAATGCATTTCTATTTGAAATCTTATGTGCTTTGGGGGAAGTTGTCTCAAATGACTGCCTTGATTATGGTCGCTTTTAATTAAGACATTTCCTCTCCCACCCTTTTTCTGTCTTTGCTGTTTAGATTAAGCAATTTGAAGGCAAGGACCATCTTACTATGGACAAGTCTACATTACAAATATTTGCCAGCATAATTATGTCAGTCAGAAGTGCATTGAGATAGAATTTTTGCTACTACAGCTATGCCAGACACAAGCCTCTAGCATAGACACAGTTATGCTAACAAAGCTATACTTTTGCCAGTATAGCTATTTCCCACTGGGGCTGAAATAAGATACACAATCAAGAGCATATGTTTGCTGGTATAGCTGCACCCACACTAGAGCTTGGTCCACACTTATGGCTGTGCTGATACACATGTTGGTCAAGGGCATGGGAGGAAAAGCCACACAAGACTGATACAGCTACTCTGGTAAGCCCCCTAGTGTATACGTGGGTATGGTGACAGAAGAGTATTATCATTTGGAGTGGTGGTGCTCCTACATCAGCAGAAAAACTCCTTGGGTGAGGGTCCACAGTAAGGGGCTATGCCAACAGAGCTATATTTCTGTACGCTCTGTAGCATAGGCATAACCTAGCAATGTTTTGTCCATAAAATATACTAGTATACTTATACTGGCAAAGCACATTTTACAGATGTGTTTTTTTTAGCAGTTAGTACAGTCAGTTGGGAGGTCTCTAAATGTTACTGTAATATAATAATAGAGGTCTTTTCCCAGTAACTACAAGAAAGCAGAGGGAGGTAGCTAAAACTATGTGCCACAGATGAAATAAAGATGGTCATTGCTAGAGGATTAGGTAGATGCCATGTTCTTATTAGAAAAGATACAGATAAAGTTAAGGTTGTTTTGGTTAATTTGACTGTGAATTTCCAAGCTCTCTAATGTTTGGGAGTGCTAAAAACATAATCTCTAAACAAAAAATTTCAGCCTAACCTTTACTGGTATTCTGGAGAAACTACAGAGTTCCTATTACATTTTTTTCCTTTAAGTCAGTGATGAAAGTTTACAATCTTAATTTAAAGTTGAATTATTTACTTTATATATATAAAAAGTAAAAATTGCTTAGCAGCATGAATTTCTGTACAAGCTTGTTTTATTCCTGCCCCCCCCCCCCCCCCGTGTCCCTAGCACAATTCACTCCCCATTCAGCTTTCATTCTCCTCACCCTAAACTGGTAGTAAGCCATTTTAATAACCTGCTGGGACACTAAGATTTCACACATTAAAGCTAGGTTTAAAGGAAAATACAATTAAAATAGTTGCATAGAAGTACATCTGTAAAATTACAATATTGTATTTAAAGATTTGTAAGCTTGCAGAAGTGATGTTTATACCTTATATAGACATTTGAGTTTTAGAACTAAGTGATTATGAAAGTGAGAGTAGTCAAATAATTATTTCAAGAAGAGCATTTAAAAAAATTCTCAGAAGTCTTACAACCCAGATTTAAATTTGGTCAAATTCTGCAAATTAGATCAAAGTCTAAAGCTAAAGCTACAGTTTTGTTATGCTGTTCTCAGAAGAAAAACGTCTTTATGACTATAATCATGCTGGCACTCATCCTGTTTGGAACAGACAAAGTGGACTAGACCCAAATAAGGAATTGGCGATAATTCTGAGTGCAAGTTCTTCTTTCTTCCTACAAATAAAGTTATCTTTCTACAAATAAAATAACGTAATTTATTTCTCATCTCTTTACTTTCAGTGAAAAGGGCAGAACTGGAATGCTCTTTTCAGGCAAAACAAAAAAAAACTATACTGTACTGTTTTGTTGACCATTTCGCAAGGCAACAAAATCGTAAAGTACACAATATACTGCTCAATAAATGGCATTTTGTTGTCAGACACAGACTTTAAGTTAAATTTTACTGTCATATTGGGTTAAACCTCACATACACCAAGAGAAAAGTTCTCTGAAGGCAGAGTTTTTTTTTTTTAAAAAAAACAGTTGTTCCCTGATGCACATACTATACCCATTTGTTCACTAGGAATAAATTTACCTTCAGCCTAGTGCGCTTTTAATCCTTACTTGCTATTTGCTTATACGTGGTGGCATAACTAACAAACATTTGATCTTCAATAAAACATAAGTACTTGAAGTCTTTGCAGGAGCAAGACCTGAGTAAACAAGAACAACAAACTTGCTAGTCGTTAAGCACGTGTGTTTGCAGGATTGGGGCCATGGTTTCAAGGGAGTAACTTGGGAGACAGCACATATTTTCCTCTTATTTCTATCATTTAAAGTCAGACCATTTCATCAACAGGATATACAGATCTTATTTTTTTTTTTAAAAAAAAGGGAAAATAAACACAATTCATTTAATTGGTTTTTGGTCTAAAGAACCCTGTTGACTACCAGCCATGGCAAGGAGTGGTTTTTTTGTTTTAAAAAAAGGGTATGTCTGAAATGCTGAACCAAGATAGATTACGCATGGTTATATTTACCAAATATAATACAAGTGAGAAATTGGAAGAGGAAGATACGCTTTCCATGGATGGAAGAGTTGCTGAACAGAATCAAGGGATAGGTAAGGCAGTGAATGGAAACCAAGGAAACCCCCACCCCAAGCCACCGAGGCCAAGTACACATATAACAAAGTTACCAAGGCACACTATACACACAGTAAGGCATTTTAGTCAGTCATTTCATGTCTCCCTACCTACCATTTTATACCTTACATTAACTGAAGGCTCTGAACACTTCAGTTTCCCTCCAGGCTTCCTTTTCTGTTGCTGCTCCACATTGCTACCAAAAATAGCAGAGTCTGCAGAGACTTCAGCTCAGATACAACTGGATTCTTAACCTGCTCTCTGACGATTCACATAACCCAAGCTGGTTAAATAACTACTCTCCCCACTTTGTCTGTTGCTCCAGGAATTGATTAATCACTTCTCTCCATGAGATCACCAGCTATACCTACGCTATTGTTATTCCCACCCTACATTTTCCTCCTCCCACAAAAAAAAATGTATCAAGACTCCCCTCTCAAATGCAAAACCTCCATTCCCCTCACTCCCTCCTCTTCTAGAGGCACACACTGCTATGAATCTTACAGATCCAGCTACCAGCAATCACCCAAGAACCCCCTTCTCCTCTTCTCAGAGGGCATTTATAACCCCGTGACAAACCCTTGCTCTTTTCAGCTCCCTTTTTCCTCCTCCTCTCCCCCAAAGCATCCTCCTTTGTAGCCCAAACCCTTATATCCTGCTTCCTCCAAACACTCCTAGGCCTCTCCTCCTCCCTCAGTGCCTGCACTCCCCTCATAAACCCTGAGCAGAGCCTGACACCTACCACCCAACCCCCACCTCATCCTGCCCACCTCCCCCGTGGGGTGCGCGTGCCCCAATCCCAACCCTTATATCCTGCTTCTGCCTCCCCAGCCACCCCGCCCCGCTCACCCCAGCACCCCCTCCTCACTTGGGCGATGATGAAAGCGGCCGCAGGATTGGCTGCGGGCCTGCCTCCGCTCTGTGTGGGAGGTGCTGATTGGCGGAGCCCGGTCGCGAGCGGCTGCCTCTCAGAGAGTCTCTCTCTCCGGCAGTGTCAATGGCTCCTCCTGCCACGGAGCAGCGACGGGCGTGAGGATTGCGGGGCTCCTTTAAGAGCGCATTTTGGGGGGGCTGGGGAGGGGGGGCGCGGAGCGAACATCCCCCACAGCGAGCGCGCAGGAGACCCAGGCGACTCCGCAGCGAGGAGACGGCAGCAGCGGCGGGACCCGCACCTGGAGACCCCCCCTCCCCCGCCGTGAGCGGCCACCCCCGGGGCGCCCCGTCCTCCCCCCGTTGAGGCACCGGTTGCCGGAGGATCAACCCCCCCCTCCCCTCCCGCCACCCACACGAGCCGGCAAATGAACTCGGTCCGAGCCGCCAACAGGAGACCCAGGCGAGTGTCCAGGCCGCGCCCGGTGCAGCAGCAGCAGGAGAGGAACAACGCCGCCGCCGCCGCCGGGGAACGGGGTAAGCGAGCGAGGCCGCGGCGCTGGGGGGCCCTGCCCGAAAGGGAAGGGGGAGGCCGGGGCGGTGGCGCCGCGCCCGGCCAGCTACCGCCAGGAAAAGCCCAGGCTGCTTCACCCTTGGCTCCTGCTCAGGCCGCGCTTTGTTTGGCTGGGCTCTGCCCGGCTCGGGCGGCTGGGCCCTGCCGCCGAGCGAGGGGGGAGACTCGGCTCTTCCACGGCTGCCGTGGAGGGGCTCGGCTGGCCTGAGGCGGCGGCGGCTCCTGTCCCCCCCCCCGGGCAGCCCCCGCGTGGGGAGCGGAGCCCCTTCTCGCGGAGGAGGGCTGAGGCAGGGCAAGGAGCGGGGCTCGCCCCCCAGGCCGAAGGGGGTCCGCCTGGCTGGGGAGGCGGTGGCCGGGGGGACCGAGCAAGTGGTGTTGACACCGTCTCCTCCCCCCACCCCCGTGGTGGAAATGGTGTCTGAGGGAGACAGCGGCAGCGCCGCGGCTCCTCTCGCTGCCTCTTCCCAGCCTCCTGGCTGAGCCGCCCGCCCAATGTTTGCTGCGCAGTTTGGATTCAGTGCTTTGGTTACACAGCCCCGCAGGGGGAGGGCTACCCAGTACAGCCGAGCGCTTCAGTGTAACAAATCGGCCATTTATTTACCTCCACCTCCAAACTCTTCCCTCCCCCCCGAGAACCCCTCGCCGCCTGTGGCCCTTGTGCGAGGAGCCAGTCAGGAAGAATCCGGGTGGGGAAGCGGGAGGTGCCGACCCCACTGCATCTGAATCCTGCTGGTTGTGTGTGTTGGTCCAGGGCCTAGTGTAAAAAATGTTGTCAATTGGGACCTAATCAGGGCAGCACCATTGTCTAAAGAGCTGAGAATTCACCGAGGTGGGATTCTTCCTTTAATGGAGACTGTAGCAGAAACGGTGCTGCTGAGGGTTTTTTGGTGGGGGCGGGAGAGGAGAGTGGTCCTTTGATCACTTGGCTCTATAACTGTTGCCATATTAATTAGCTGGGTTTTTGTGTGTACAGTATTTGCAGGGTTATTTTTAAAGGAGAGGTGGGGTGGGATTGAAGGAGACATTTTGCATGTCTTATCTGGTGGATTGGATTTAAATTTTTTTATGCATTGGCTGTCACACCTCTTGTATGATAAAGGGAACTGATCTGTGATGCCGTTTTAGATATACAAATGTCTTTTTAAAATAAAAAATTAATTGTCAGCTGAATGTCTTTTGTTTGTAGGATGTTACATTTGAAACGAGATTTTCACGACAGAGATGCATATAATGTTTTAGATTGCATAAAAACACCAAACTGTCTTTAACAAATGAAGTAAAGAATTTAATCTGAGGAAGTATTTTAAATTCTCCATTTCTACCCTCTCTTCTCTTCCTCCTCTGTCTCTACCACCACCAGCATAACACACTGATCAGAGCAAGCAAGGAATGTTACCCAGACCAGATTGTTGTGTATATAACGAGAGGATGTGATGTCTTATGCCCAATTATGGAGTTTGTGTAAACCTTTACAAATCTTCAGTAATTATGTAATTAAAATGACTCTTGTAAACTGATACTTTTAAAAAAAAATGATTTTCTCCTTTTGTGTAACATGCACTAAAGGGTTTTATCTCCCATGTTAGGTATAATGTAGGTTTTTTTCCCATTGTACTCAGTTGACATTTTAAAAAACAGTTGAGAATAATTTTGTAAATGAGAAAAATCACATGGTTATAGGTTAACTGCTATGGCTGTTCAATCTTAGTGTTCTGCTAATTATCACAAACTGTTCAAACTGTATTAATTTTTTAATGACATGAGCAGAAACTTTTTCTGTTACAATGCCAGGCTGTGGTTTAGTCAGTTACATATTGGAGGAGGTCTTTGTGCTCTGAAATTCCTGGACTACTTGTTTACCACCTATTGATGATGAAGGAATTGTAACATCATCAAATTCCACTGTTGGTCGACCACTTTTGATACCCCCCCTCCCCCTTCTACTTTCTAAGATTAGTGGCAGGCAGGAAGTCTGACTTGACTTCAATCTGATTATAAATTGTTGAGTGTTATGTCAGTTTTATATTGAAATTTAGAGCACCTCTGCCATACTTTTGGTTTTTTCCTAGAGATGTAAGAGCCTGAACGAATGTTCATGGAAGTTAACAGGAGTTTTCCCCTTGACTTTCATGGGAGTTGGACTGGACCATAAATACAGAGGGTAGTAAATAAAATATTACATAATATTAAGAAGCTAGAGAATGGCATTATATAAATCAGTGACATTTTCACCTTTATTACTAACTTCTGTTTTGGTCACGATCTTAATAAAGGTCATAGAGAAGTGAGCAGTCTAAAATTACTGTTACAAGGCTTTATTATGAAAAGAAATACATAATACTGGAATCTAGTTTAGAACGAGAGAAGCAAATGTGATGATGTAAAAAATAATGAATGATATTTATTTACCTTCTGCAAGAATACAGGAGCAAGGGACAATTATGAGTACAAATAAAAATACAATTTTAATGTATTATAATTTAATCTGTAGAACTCCCTGTTGCTTAATATTTTTTAGACAAATCGTGTTTTTATATAGATCAGACCTTTTATATATTACTCAATGCTATATGTGTACATGATGCTTTAACATTTAAACAAACTTGGATAGTAACTAAAGCTTATACCTCCTGCCAGCAGAAATGAATAGATCACTAGGTGGAATAAAAAAGAAATCTCTTTCCCATGGTATATTTGGATAGGTTCATTATAGGAGTTTGAATTACAAATATAACCATACCAATGCTTCCTTATGTGACTTGACACAACACAGTTCTGGGTATTTGTACATTTTATATTTGCAATGTGAACAGGACATAATAAGTTGAGTATCAGGGTATCTCCCCATTATAAATTGTTAGATCACAGAAGCTGGTAACCAGTGGAGTCTTTTGTTTGCAATATGAAAAGCACATTATCATAAGCACATGTAAATCAAATCAAATAAACCTGTTCCAGCATATCTGTGTCATATAGCTGTGATTAAGGTTATAGTGTACAGTACATGGGTCTTTTCATCTTCTGAAACATGTGGGACAGGCTTCTGTTAGAAACAGGGTATAGCACTAGATGGACTTTTTGTTCTATGGTTATATATTCCCAAGTTTCCTGTGCAGTATCATTTTTTCACTAATAGAAATAATAGCTATAATTTGTGGAAGAAAAACAAGGTTAGGTTTGTGTCTACAATTTCTTGCTAGGCCTCATCTACACACGTATTTACTTTGGCATTGTAAAAAGTGCTTGTTAAAATTGATTTTCTCCCACGAAAGCTCATGCGATAAATCTGTTAGTCTTTAAAAGTGACACAGGACTCTGTTTGTTTCTCTGCAATAAACTTACACAGATACCCCTTTGGAACTTAAAATTGATTATTTTGGTGTGCATGTGGGGACACCATTATTTTGGAATAAAAGAGACTAAAGTCAGATCAGTCACTTTTATTGTGAAATAAGAGTATCTACAAACAAACTTGCACCAAAATAATTGAATCAGTTTCAGTTTGTGTATAGACCAGCTCTTAGATGGCAAGAAATCAGAGAGCAGTACCAGAGGTAGAAAGAAATTTAATACTGGTTGTTTTTGTTTCTTAAAAATCCTACCTGGTGAAGAAAAAGATATGTTTATACAAGGGTCTATGTTTCTTATTCTTCTAATGGAAATTTTGAAAAAGTATATTAAGAAATAAAATTAATTGAAATTATGCATGTGGTTCTGCAAGTACTGCTTCTGATTTGGGCCCAAATTCTGTATTGTGAATTGTGGGATGCAGAATTTGGTGTCTAAGTTAATAAATATATTGTTGAAAAATCAGAGGTAAGATTGTCCATTGTTAATATCAAGAAATATACTTGATCATTTCAGACACTTTTCATGATTTTGAAAATAGTTGGATCTGGTATGCCAACATACAAGGTTTCCTGTCTTTCTAATTTTGTATGTGCTGGGGGCTGTTTTTGTGGAATCCCAAACTTTTCTTATTTTGTCTTTGACTTACAGAAACTTTTTTTTCATAGTTGCTTATATTTCCCTTTTTTCTTGATTAAAAAGATATTATTTCATATCTACAAGGAGAAGGAAATATATTTCTTAACATTGCTAAATTTTGTTACGTGATTGCCTTTTACTTTACTTTTTTGTAAGAACCAAAGCCAAAATATTTGATAAAGGAAAAATAATTCAGTACCATATGATGTCTGTAGAATACATGTCCACAGTAAGAGAAAGGAGAAGATCTATACATACTATTGGATAACTATTTTTCTTTTGGAATAGTTATTGTGGAATAAAAGTGATCAGAAAAATATGTTTATTACCTGTTTCATATTTTAATTATTTAATCTTTTGACATTGTTATATGTTTCTCTTCATTGTTATACTTAGCTAAAAATCTTTATTGGCAGCTTGAGAGGTGTGTGTAGTGGTGCAAATATGCCTGGTGAGTTTAGTAATTACTTGCAGTTCAATGCCTCTGAACAGTATTTGATTGGCACATAGCTCAAACACTTCATTTTAGTTCTTTGCTGATCAGTGAAATTAGTCTCCTATAAATAGCAGTGAAAACAAGAAGTTAAATATTAGTTAAATTGTAAAATAACTTCTGAAACATTACATTCCATAGTTCTAAAATGTAGCATTTTTACTACATTTTTTTTAAAAAAAATTGTTTTATTAAACAAACTATACTCAGATATGCACAGAAAATTTGTTAAATATTCTAAACTTGCCATATGGGAAATAGTTGTTACTAAATCCTACTTTGTTCTATAGCTGGTTACTCAGTGGTTTTAAAAAAAGATAACCAGATATTGATTCTTTTCCCCTTTTATTAAAAAATTGGAGAGGCCAGTCTAACTGAAGAACACTACTGTTGCTTATTTGTAGTTGGAGCCAGTGCTTTGCTGGTCCAGCTCATGCTAACTGCTACTTTTTTTTATGGCATAGTTTTATCATTTGTTTTTGCAGGATTTTTGTAACAGGACATTTGCTTTTAATAGATCAGTTCTCTCACTCTCTTCTAGAGGCCATTAAATGGGTACTCCGTTGTGGTGTTGGCACCTCTTTGATAGGAGCTGTAAGATGTCAAGAAGTTGGGTAATATTGCTGTGAGTTGGAGATGGTCTCCATCTGTTTCATAATAGACATGAGAGAGACAAGGTAGGTGATGTAGTATCTTTTACAGGACCATCTTCTATTGGTGGAAGAAGCAGGCTTTCAAGCTATACAAAGCTCTTTTTCAGGTCTGCGGAAGGAATGTCTGCTAGACTTGCCAGTCTGTTAAATATGGGAAGACTAAGATGGAGGGCACTCTTTTACAGCTGTAGAGCTGAGCTTTGGCATTTGTTACTCATCAAGTCCAACTGTTCCTATATGAGGTCTTAAACTTGACAGTTTAGGCATTAGCTCATATGATTTATGCTTTGATTCATATTACTGACTGCCAATTTGATAGTTAATAAGACCATTACTGTCCATAATGATTATTGGTGAGGCTCCCAACTACACTTGTCTTGGTATTATCATGACAGTTGAGTTGTGTTACTCAAAGTCCTTAGTTTTGAAGGCTGGGAGCTGGAAATAGGTTATTCTTAGTATAGTCCTTGACGTAGGAATTTGCTTCCTCTTTTTGTCCAGAGAGCCCTAACGTTTTGTAGAGTACCTGGAGTAAAACTTGTCTCTCTTGTCAGGGTTCTGATGGAGTAAGTACCTTATGGATATGATGTTTCAACTTTGTTTGTGCCATTAATAAATTCGTGTACATGTACTTAAAGAGGGTTTAAAAGAGACACATGGTCAGAACTGCCAATTTCCCATTTCTTCAATTGTTTGTTCATTTACTGGAAAGTTAACTAAAGCTTTTTTATCCATAAAATGTAAATTATATAAAGATCTCAATAGCTCTTAATGAAACATTCCTAAGAGATCAGCTTTTTAAATGATAAAGCATAAAAATGATAAAGCTTAAATAGCTAAATAATGGAAAATATCTCTTTATGAAGCCAAATATCCACACCTCAGCGATTAAACAGCGACGATGTCTTGGGGGAAAAATTTTTCCATGTTAATTTTATTAATTTTTTTTTCTTATCACACAAGCCTTGTGTGTATAGCTGGTTGGTTGAATGCTGCAATAGTGGTCCTGTAGTTATGGGTGAGGAGGTACTCTTCAGATTATTTTTAATTTTATTTTTAAAGCAAAGTTTATTTTAAAGTTTTCATGTTTATTCTGAGTTCAGCAGTAACTTCCTTTGAGAAGCTTGATTAAAATTAATTGTTGCCCAGTTATCTGAGCATGGGTAAGTGACTGAGAGTATTGTTTTTGTGACTGCAATTCAAGCACCGTATTAAAATATCAAACTTTGCATATTGTTATTGTAGTCTTCCGAGGAATGTGCTTGCAAAGTGTCCGTTTTTCCACAATTTTTTTTTTTTTTTTTTTTTTTTTTGAAATGTGGCAATTAATTGAAGGATGGTATGCTGTGCATATGCAGAACAACTTTCCTTACCCATCCTAAAGGAAAAGAAATGTATTGATTAGAACCCTAGGACAAAAGTGATATTTGGGCAAATAAAATTATTTTCTGTGTGCCAGATAAGGACAGCAAGAAAATGCTGAGAATAATTTTTGCTGTTTCCTTTATGAGGGTAGCTTGGCTTCAACAAAATTACATACAGCAACAATCCAAAATATATTTACCATTCTTCTACTTCCTTAGTGTTCCTTTTTTTTAAAAAAAAAAATTAAGTGGAGTATTTCACATTGTTTATCTTCAAGGAATTCAGGTATGGGAGTTGAGGTTAGTTGTGTAAAGGCTTTTGCAAAGAGATGACTCTTGATTTCTCTGGAGGTGGTAAGATGTATAATGAACCTGAGTTCTTATGGAAAGGCTTACCTCCAAAAGAATTCTATATGCAGACACTTCCGTCATCTATTTTAGCTCTAGTATTCCTGTGGATTACAGCTGCCCCCCCCGGTCATGAATAGGGAGGAGAAATCCTGACTGTATCCAAGGTTGAACCCTTGATAGCTTGTATTAGAGAGTCAGGATCAGAATCCTGAAGTGGATCTAATTTTGGTCAGATGGTCATTGTAGTATTGTCTGAATCTTTTAGAATCATGTGCTTTCATCAGTCTTTGTTACTTAACAAATAAACCACTTCATTTGGAACCAGTTGGAGCTTACTGACTGCCCCTATTTTTCTCTCCAAATACAGTTCATTTCCTCTTTCAGCCTTTCCAGACTACTCTGTCCCTTGCACGAGTCTGATTTGTCTTGTATACTCACAAGTTACACCTCACTTAAAAACTACTTGCTTACAAAATCAGACATAAAAATACAAGTGTCACCGAATACTATTAATGAAAAATTCTTTCCTTTCTCATTTTACCATATAATTATCTGAGGAAGTTCTGTTGTGAAGGTATAACCACCATGATGTAAAGAAATGTGTTGCTGTTCATCCAACCATTCAGTAGCAACAGCAATGCTGGAAACTCATCCATTGTGTCCACCTCAACTCCTAAATGAAGTTTGAATATCTAAACTTAAACTTAATTGGAACTAAGTATTAAAATTAACTACAAGTCATTTTTTACCTTCCAGCCCCCTTCACCACACTTGAATTTTTTTTTAAAGCAAAAATAAAATAAAAGGGGGGGCGGAGGAGGAGTTCACCCACGTTTTTTACAGTGAAGTCAGCTTGGTCATACTATGCCAATGTTCACCATTATGTTTCATGGATACCACAAAATATACAATAACCAATAAAAATATATTTAACATTTAATAGGAGGTGGATGAACGCTGCCTAAGTTAACATTTCAGTAGGCGATCTAACTTCTCTGCATTTCATGCGTTATGGAGTTGCTTATGTCTAAAGTGTAGTTATAAGCCTTTTTTAAAAAATAAATAAACCCCTAAATGTAGAAAGTAAACTTTGAATGCTCTTTGGATTTTTCTTGATGTTTTGATAGAAATTGAGTTGGATTCAGAAAAAGAGTAAGTGTTCATAAATTACCCCTTTAAACCTTTTTACTATATTGTCTCACTCACCTTGTTTGATTCCTTTTGTAAGAAATCTAAAATGCAGTAGGAGATGTGCTTTGCTTCTGTTATGATAATTAATGCCACATATTTATAACCAATATTGTGTTTGTATTTTAACTTCCTCCATAACTGAAAAAAAAAAAATATGTTCCAAGCAAAGGTTACACAAGGTCGTTGCAGAATCCAGAATGCTAACAGAGTGGGCTTAAATCATAGCTACTTACTCATAGGATTTTCAGATAGAAAGTTCTTTGTTTATCCTTTCTTTGTCCAGTATACTCTTTTATTAGAGCCAGGGATAAAACCCAGTTTCCTGATCTCTAGTGTACTACTGCTATCCAGCAGACTAAACCAATGGGTTTCCCAGTTCCCTGTTGCAGCCCCCACTACAACAGTCTGGGGGGCTGGTAATAGTCCTCTAGGGACCTTAAACCCTTTGAGGAAAGCTGGAGTATGGCAAACTCCAACCATTTCCTCACCTTTCCCTGCAATGAGAAACCGTGGAATAGGATGTATAGAATATAAGTATGCTGACTCCATGCCTGCTCGAGGAATTCTCAACGGGATTTGTGAATGGATTTCTTCTTCCTTTGGCTTGCCTAATAATCTGTCCTGCAGTATTGATTGTGGCCTTTTTGAAATAGAGTGTTTGACCCTGAGGTCAAAAAGGTTGGACCCCCCAATCCTACACTATGGTGTTTTAAGCAGCCCACCATCATTTCCCATCTCACACAATTTAGAAAATGACTGGAATTAAAACTTAGTGTAAAGTTGTTGTTCAAAATTCCTTTTGGTCAGTTGTCCATTGCAAGTAGCTCTTTGAGAAGAGAGGAAAATATTATTTCAGCTAAAATGTGAACCCTCCTTTTTGGTGATTATTTGGTTATCAATATTTTGACCCTGACAAATATAGATAAAACACTTCCACATTTTAAAGCATATTTTAAAAATTTATAATATGTGATGGAGATGTTTGATAAATGATTGCCTCTGTGTGTATTGGCAAGCAGTCCAGAAATTTAAGATTTCACTTTTCATAATCCCCTTCTGTTCAATTACTTTGGTTACAACACTGGCCCAAGATTATACTTGAAATTTGAGTTACTCAGTAATAAAACTTGTATCTCCTGACTCCAGACTGAATGCTTTGACCATGAGACCCTGCTTCCTATAGATAAATTAGCAATGACTGCATACCTGCAACAGTCCTGTTTTGGTTGTGACTGGCCTGATCTCCTGGGGGTTTTAAAAAAATGTGGTGATGGCCTCCTGCCTCTAAGGACAGTATTGTTGAGTGGGTTGGAGGTTAGCTAGGGAGAGCTCTACCTTACTCCCCCATTCCTGCCTCACTTTTCTCTGTGCTGTTTGTAGCTGAGAGAGAGAAAATTAAGCAGGTAGAGGAGTACAGTATCGCTTTCTAGACCAGGGGTTCTCAACCTTTTCTGTGTCATGATATGTTTGGCACCATAGCCAACTGTTCACAATACAGAAGACCCACTGCACTAAAGGAAACTGCTGCGGCTTGCTAATTGGGTAGCAGCACTGAAAACACAGGCGGATCCCGCTGTGGTAGAATCCTAAGCTGGCAGTAGGTGTCAAAAGGGAGCACCCCTTGCTGCTGGGAAAAAGCCATCGCTGACAGCAGTTTTGACAGTGCTGCCGAGAACGAAAGCCCCCGACGCCCCCCCCCCCCCAAAAGTGATTGTGGACGTGGAAGGCACCTCGGTGGTGGCCATGACTCACCTTGCCGTGGGAAGGGTCTCCATGCTGCTGGAAGAGGAATTTGCCAGGAGGGCAGGGATTCTTTCAGCGGTGGAGGTGGTTCTTTTGGCAGCAGGGTAGGTAGCAACAGGACACTCAGCTGCTGTGCCACAACACACTTTTTGCATCACAACACAGCGGTTAAGAACCACTGCTCTAAACCAGTGGTTCTCAACCTTTTGTGGGTTGCAACACATTTGGCTGCATATTGTGACTCTACAGTACACAGCAGCCCACTCCCTGCAAGCCAAATCCAGCCATCTCCCCACTTAGCGCTGTGTGGTGAGACAGTAATGGGTCCCAACACATTGGTTGTGAATGACTGCTCTAGACCGTCACTTACCATCTGCTCAGCAAAGCGTCCTTTTCCCTTTTTAATGTCTCTCTGCTCAGGCTAGGCTCAGAGTACTTTACAGGACAGCACACGAATGACATCTTCAGAAGTTCTTCACTTTTAGTACGGGCTATCTTGAGGCATTCAGGTAACTGGAGTTGTGGGAACTGTATGGCTCCATTGAAGTAAATAGAAATGTTGCCATTAACTGCAGTTGGAGCCAGGGTTTCATCCAGATGGTTTTATCCACATCTTTCTTCACAGCTGTTATCCAAGTTCCTAGCTAAGTATATAAAATTAGTAAACAACAATTAAAAAAGTCTTTCAAAATTATTTGCTCTTAAATCTTCTAAGTTTCTTGAGTCAGATTTTCTATTTTTCTCTCAATTCTGTTAATTTTTGTTTTGTATTAAACACGTATTGTTGCAGTTGAGTGTGTCAGAATCTTTCTTCATCTTTGGGTTTGCTATATTCTCCTTGACGCAGGCTTAGCCTTTTTCTTCTGCTTGTTCTTCTCTCTGACTCTGCGCTGTCCTGTTTCCTTTCTTTGTTCTTTAGCTTTGTTTTGCTTTTTATTTAATTGAGTTGCTTTTTCACCATCTCTAGTCCACAGTCCCGCACAGTGTTTGATTCATAATTCAAAGGTTCTTGGATAAAGTGACCAATCTGACTGTCCTTTATAGCTGTTCTTACAGCTTTGGACAATGTCAGCCTTGCGTGTGAAACTGAGAGCTCATTCTTCCTGGTTTGTGCATCAGTATGAAAATTCTCCTGTGAATTGAACATATCTAAAGATAGACTATAGCTACACTATGAGCAGTTTGCTGGTATAATATACCGCAGGCCTCGACAAATCTGCTGCACTTCTGCTCTTCGTTTTTTTTCCCCCCACAAGTCTTTTGTAATGTCTTCTGGATTCTGTATGAAACCTATACCTTCCTGGGTCAAGTATTCTGACATAACTTGCGTGCATGCTACTGTTACTGATTATTTGTATTCTGCTGCCTTCTTCTTCAGTTCCTACATACTGTACTCATTTGCTGTGTGTTTTTCTTTCTGTTGGCTTTTGAAGTTTTCTTTTTTGGTGTTCCCTGGGTACTGAGTCTTCTGATTTGGAGTGAGGCCTGATATTAGAATATTTTATCTGCCTTTTCCCCAGTGATTAATATGTGGAAATTAACTAGTTATTCTCATCCTTTTGTTTGAGTCCTGATGCTATATGAAGCAGCTCAAAATGACATGTCCGTTTTGGCCATGTTGATTGTTCGGCAGACTTAAAACATGGGGGGGACAAGGGGTGGGGAGGGCAAGTAAGATAATTATCAGCTCTGTCCTCCTTGTTCCTTTCTCTTTTTGCTTCTTTTGTCCCTTTAAGGCAGTACTTGTAAGATGCTGTCTTTGTGTTCCTGTGGAGATGGCCTCTCACTTTGTTTGTGGGATTCCTTACTGCAGCTTTTAATGGAGTCTATTTTTCTGTTCTGTGCCTGCCTTTCTCCCTGTTCTCTGGGCTTGAACTTTTTCCTGCTCTCTCTCCTTTTTGTTTGATTGTTCAGCCCCAGGCCGCCCTGGGTCTGCTCCACTGCTATCAGGGTAGGAACTCTCATCTCTTACATTAGAAGAGTTCTACTTTGTCTTTTTCTTCCTATTGTTGAGGGTGAATTTTGTCACTTTGACACCACATAGTGTGAGCTGAGAAATACCTGAGTCCAAGTGCTTTAACAGAGAGCTCAAGAATGACCTTTTATCTGGAAGTCCCTCACTTTATTAAGTTCCGTCCTGGTACAGCATATCTTAGCCCACTTCAGTGGCTGAGATCAACACCTGAATCTCTAAATTTTTGAAGTTCTTCCATTGCTGATATTTATCTTTATAGTGCCACATTAATACTACTATTGATGCCCTCTCAATATATAGTATTAGTACCTAACTTCTATGTAGAGATTAGTATTAAAACATCCTAAAATTAATCAGAAAACACACAGCCCTTTAGTGTTTGTTGCTTCACGGGTTCCCATCTGGAGATGGTGACTTTAGAGCAGCTAAGAAGCTAAAGCTTGAGGACTTTGTGTAAATCCTAAATTTTTAACTTAGTGGGACACAATTGCGTGCTCAGTGCTGTTACAGATGTTTTCTCTGAAGAGAAGAAAGTCTTAAGGGGTTATTTCCCCTTAAAACTGTCTTTCTATTTGCCCCCATTTTTTCTTGGGGTTGGTCTTCACTTAAAGCTTACACCGGCATAGTTATATTGGTCAGTGTTGTGTAGAACCACAGCTCTTAGCTACAGCCACAAAACCCCCATTGTAGACACAATTATGCTAACAGAAGAGTGTGTCTGTCGTGATAACGAATGGTGTTCACAGAGATGGTTTTCCAACACCAGCAACAAAATTCCTTCCATGTGTACATGCTGCTACCCCAAGAAGGGGCTATGCTGATATAGATTCAGTAGTGTAGACAGAGTAGTTGGAGATTCCAGCTGTTTTCTGCAGGGACTCCTTTTTGATTTCTCCCTTTACATCCTCCTCTCCCCCCAAGCTAAGATTAAATATTGAATAAGCTTGTTCTTGTCAAGGTTGTTTTCTGTTTTCACTTGAACCTAAGATTTTTAAAGCCTGTGGCATGTTTTATTGTCCTGTGCGTTAAATGGATATGTTGCTGACCAGTCACAATGACTTAAATAATGTTTTTGAGTAACCACAGAGCATGCTTTTGAATAACGATACCGCATTCTCTTTGGTGAAATAAATTGCTACTTTTGCATAGAAACTTGCATTTAGCATGACTGTTTTTGTGGTTTTCAAAAGCCTGTTGAAATGATCAAGCATTCTGATCCTTCTACAGACTCATGGTAAACTTCTCTTAACAAAAATAAAATTAAGCTGAGCTGTGAAACCATGATATCTTAAGCGTTAAGGTCAAAGTTTTCAAATGTCAGCCATCCAGTTTTGAAAGTTAACACTAAACTTGAATCTCCTTCCTTTCTGGTTCTGTGAAGATACAGATAGATATTTTAAAAACTGTCTAGAGGACTTGAATATCTGATTCACATTAATGTTAATGAAAAATGTGCCTATGGGAATTGGGTGTCCAGGTCCCTCAGGCAGCTATCAAAGACTTGGGCAGAATAATCAAATATTTTTGCTAAACTTCTTCAATTAAAAAAAAAAAAAAAAAAAAGCTTGAAATAACTTTGTATGCCAGATTCCACTACTGAATTGTTAAAGGCTTGTTATACTATAGTATAGTATTTTCAAAGACAGACTCTTGTCTATTCTTATATAGCTCATGCAACTGTAAAATAAAATTGTATGCAATTTTATCATCTTGTAACATGGGACGTTCATTTAAAATGAAAATGTGTAGTGCACATCGTAGTCCCTTTATGGCTCAATTAAGGTGTAACAATCTGTATGGGTGTGTGTGTAATTTACTCATTGCCTAGCAAAAAATACAATCTTTGCTATAGATCTAAGCACCCGATTTTTTTCCCCATGTCTTTAAAAATAAAAAATAAAACTATTCATACTATTTATTCCTGCTAATATCTAGAATCTTCAATGAAGAAGAATGATGGGTGGTGTATAAGACATAACTGTAGTGTTATGTCCACACAAACTGCATAATACATATTGTGTTTATATATTGCTTACATCTGAAATTGTGACATCCAGGATGGAATATAGCAATTACTCTGTACCAGCAAATTTACAATTTTTAGATGAGGGTATAAGCAGTAATTTCTTTAACTGAAACTATTGGGCATGCCTTTTGAAAATAGAAGGTTCAAGTGAATATAAGAATGAATTCATACACTTTATTGTAATCTCATTTGAGAGAGTCTGGCGTACTGCTGTGCTAGGCAGCTTTGGTTTCTGATGAAGAAGGTTGTTTGTTCTTTTTTTTTATTCTGAAGTACATAGGTTGCGTATCTCCTGTTTGACCCAGTGCAGCAATATAGATCAGGCCTTTGTCTCTCTTGGCTTACCTCTCTGCTTTTCTTCTTTACCATATGGGGTCAAAGAAGTGCTATTGCCATGGAGAAGGGGAGATGTAGGAGGCTATGCCTACATGATCAGATTACAGCGCAGCTTCTGAACTGCGTTGTAAGAAGCACGTGGATTTTATTGCGCTTTACCTTGTGTACACGTCGCTCCTTGAGACGTCACAGGATTCCTCGCTGCAATGCGCACTAGCGCTATGAATTCTGGGCACATATCCCAGCGTTCCAATTTCCCTGTGTACTTGCTTGCAATCATGTGATGAAGGAAAGGAGCACAAAGCACCATGGGTAAACCGGATGTTTCCCATGCTGCATTGCGTTTCCCTAGCGTCTTCCTTGTTGCCAATAGCAACTCTCGCCTGTTTTCAATACTGTTTGCACGGAGCGCGCCATTGGATAGAAACAAAATCTGCGTTAGAATGGATCCTGCTCTGGTCTCCACTCTCGCCCTTCACATGCTGAATACATCTCGGATGGTTGCTCATTATGTTTTGAGCTCCCTGCCAGAGGATGACACCGAGGAGCAGGGGCTGATCGATGCCCTGCAGATCAACAGCACCGCATTGCTTTGCTCCTTCACTGATCATCTGCACAGGGTGCAACGCCGTTTCTGGTCGCGAGAGACGAGCACCGAGTGGTGGGATCGCATTGTTATGCAGCTGTGGGATGACGAGCAGTGGGTACAGAACTTTCGAATGCGGAAAGCAACATTTCTGGAACTGTGCTCAGAGTTGGCACCTGCCCTGCGACGTAAAGACACCAACATGAGATCAGCCCTCACTGTGGAGAAGCGTGTAGCGATAGCTCTTTGGAAGATGGCGACTCCTGACTGCTACCGGTCCGTCGCAAACCAGTTTGGAGTCGGGAGGTCCACCGTCGGAGTAGCCCTAACACAAGTCTGCACAGCCATCAATCACGTGCTGCTATGGAGGACAGTGACGTTAGGGAATGTCAGTGAGATTGTGGATGGCTTCGATGCCATGGGATTCCCGAACTGCGGGGGAGCCATAGATGGCACACACATCCCCATTTTGGCACCGGATCATCTCGCTACCGAGTACATTAACAGAAAGGGCTACTTCTCCATGGTGCTGCAAGCACTCGTGGATCACAAGGGGCGTTTCATTGACATCAATGCTGGGTGGTCGGGAAAGGTGCATGATGCACGCATTTTCAGGAACTCCGGTCTGTACCGAAAGTTGCAAGGGGGTACCTTTTTCCCTGATAGAAAAATTACAGTGGGGGATGTGGAGATGCCCACAGTTATCCTTGGAGACCCAGCCTACCCACTGATGCCATGGCTCATGAAGCCATACACTGGCAACCTCGATCAAAGCAAGGAGCGGTTCAATTACAGATTGAGCCGCTGCAGAATGACTGTGGAGTGTGCCTTCGGCCGTTTAAAAGGCCGCTGGAGATGTTTGTATGGACGGCTGGACTTGTCGGAGAACAACATCCCTGCTGTGATTGCGTCTTGTTGTGTCCTACATAATATTTGTGAAACTCGGGGAGAAAGGTTTTGCCCAGTGTGGGCAACCGAGGCACAGCGCCTCGAGGAGGCATACGAACAGCCAGCCACTAGAAGTATTAGGGGGGATAAAGGGGAAGCTTCTCGCATAAGGGAGGCACTCAGGGAGCATTTCAGTCATGCCCTCCCCTAGTTCTCTTATAGGACGCATCTGCAGCACCTTATGAAAGTACCCATGTGTGAAAATAAAGCCTTAATGAAATGATTTTATACTGTTTTTATTCATACTTTGAAGGTTGTGGTTACAGGTGTGTGTAGCTGCGGGGCTCTAGAAAGTAGGGAGGTGTAGAACTACTTTTTGGAATGCTATGGTGGGACGGGTGCTCTTCATAAAAATTCTTATAGGGACTACGGGGGGAGGGAGGCAGACGCGGCTGCAGTGTCTGCAATGGAGCCCTAGCATTAAAAACATGGGACTGCAAAGAAAGCATGCTCTTGAACAATTCTGTTTGCTCTTTCATCACACTTATCAGTTCATCGGTCTGTGTTTTCCACATCTGCTGGTATTCAGCTCTGAATGCTCTTGTCGCAGAGGAGGATTCCTGTGCTGTTTTCAAGGACTCCTGTGTTGATTTCAACAGATCATGAAACATTTCATCTCTGTTCTTTCTCGCACGAGACCGAATGTTTCTCATACGTGCTGCGGGGGTAGACAATGGCCTTCTCAAGGTCTGATCTAAAGAAAGAAGTAATTGTCAAGCTGCGGTTTACACATAGCCAGGATAAGAAAATAACACTTAGTCTCACATTACTCTGGAAGGTGCAGTGCGGTCCACAGCCCATTTGTTGCTGAAGCGTAAAAGGTACGTCGAACTAGACAGCTTTACTGGGGGCTAGTAATCTGCGTTGGCCACAGAGATGGAACCTGATATCGCTCTCCTCAGGGTGCCCCTGGCCGCTAGAATACATCTCCTACATGCTGCCGCCAGTCAGCCTGGACCGTATGCAGCAGCACTGTTTGCAGCCATGGTTCCCAGAGCTGTGCTTTGCAGCTGGCGGGGCAGAGTGTCCCTGTTTGGGAGCGTTTGCACCAACGCCATCCCATCCAACCTGAGTACTAGGCTCTGGAGGTACATCGAAGAATCATTTACTGACCTAAAGGCAGATGATTACTTCACAATCACTGCTTGTGTTGATGCCCTCCTCATGGATGGGGAGTAAGGAGCCTGCACAGCTGGGAGACACAGCAAGCACCCCTGCAACGTACAGTGTTGTTTTAACGTGAGATAGACTTTTAGCATTACAAAGCAGAAACTTACCAGAGCTCCCCTCAGCAGAATCAAGGGACATGCTGGAATTCATGTCTTCCATAGAGGACGTATCAGCGGGGGTGCAGAACAGCTCCTGGCTACACGCTGCCTCGCTTTGCCCCGTGTTTTCCTCCGTCTCCCCCACCGCCTCCTCAAGGTCCTCATCCAAATCCGTGGTGGCAGTGACTACATCTGTGGTTACAGATGTGTCCACTGTGGTGTTTGGAGTTGTTGTGGGGTCACCACTGAGGATAGCTCTGATCTCCTCATAGTACCTGCATGTAGCAGGCGCTGATCCTGATCGCCGGTTTCCCTCCCTTGCTCTCTGATAGCTGATTCTTAGCTCCTTCACCTTTGTTCTGCACTGCAATGTGTCTCTATCATAACCTTTCTCCATCATTGCCCGAGAAATCATACCAAATGTGTCGTAATTACGTCTGCTGCCGCGAAGCTGCGCCTGCACAGCGGACTCCCCCCAGATGCTGATCAGGTCAAGCACCTCTGCCGGGGACCAAAGGGGTGCGCGTCTTCCGCGACGGGATGCCATTGCAACTGAGAACACTGCTGCACTACAATGCACTCCACGAGGAAAACACCAGGAAGTGAAAGTAACTAAATGTTTGTAAATCCCGGGAATCACCTGTAGGTGGGGACTGTTTCGTCACTGTCATAGAGAGGGTGAGGGGAAGTACAGACAGGACGACTTGGGAATGCTGGGACAGTTCCGTACTCCAACCAATGCGCAGAGACAGTACTGACGAGCAGAAACGCGCAGCAGATGATCCGGAACAGCTGTTACCACTCTCGGCGGAGTGGTGGTTGGAATGCGGAGCAAGAAAGCGCTTAGTGCGCAGGAAAAACATTTCACGTCTGTACAGTTCGCTTATTAACGCGCGGTAATGATTTTTAATGCGGATTACGGTGCTCGTGTAGGCAAGCCCGGAGATTGTTCTGCCTTGTCACTTTGGGTTGAATAAACCCATTGCTGCCTCCCCTGCAGCTGAAGCTGAATATTATGCCGCTGGAGAAGATATGTAGCATGCATTCCCTGCACCCTCTGAGGAACGTGTAGCGTGCATTCTCTGCACCTATCCACAGAGCTGTTACTGGAAGAAAGCAGCTTGCTATGTCAGATCCAAAGATGCAGGAGTAGAGAAGAGTTATGTGCGGCTCAGTGAATATCCTAACTGAAGTTAGTTTGATTTGGTGCCCCACAGAGTCTAAAAATGCCTGCAAATGGCATTCCCACTTTCCTGTCTCTCAGAGATTTACACTTGGACAATAAATGGAGGTAGCTCAGAGATTAGGTACAGTGCTTGCTTTAACAGCACCTCTGGGAGAAGCTTGGAGTGGAGATCTAAAGGAACCTTGTGGATGGGCAGAAAGTGACAGTGAAGATTTTGCCATTTGTTTGGTGTGTCCCTCGCAATGTGTGTGTGTAGGAGGTTGGAGGTAGGCATGAATATGACAATCCTGCTTCCATGAGTAAGAATTGGAGATATGGGATTCAGGAGCTGATGGGTTGGTTATAGGTTTGCAACTTAGATTTTTTTAAATATTACTCTGATAAACTTACAAACCAATTAATTTTCATTAACAAACTGATTTAACTAGTCAAATTCCAAAGGGGTAGCCGTGTTAGTCTATTGTAGAAAGACAACAGAGTCCTGTGGCACTTTTAAAGACTAACAGATTTATTTATCGCATGAGCTTTCGTGGGAGAAAATCCCACTTCGTCAGATGCTTTGAAGATCTGATGAAGTGGGATTTTCTCCCACGAAAGCTCACGCGATAAATAAATCTGTTAGTCTTTAAAAGTGCCACAGGACTCTGTTGTCTGATTTAACTAGGTTTTATTTAACAATCAGTCTAGTCAAATTAGTGTAAACTTCCAAAGTTGTCACACTTAAAATAGTCTTATCTTAGCTTAAAATTGTCTGTTGGAGGTTTACATTGATTTGACTAGGCTGATTTAAAATAAACTTACTCAAACCAATGTAACTTTAATAAAGTAGTCTTGCTTAAGAAAACAACTTTCACAATGTGGAGAAGACACTTTTCCTTTGTGAATGAAAACCATACAAAGTGTTGATCAATTTGATTTGCTGTATGGATTGTGTTTTGAGTTGCAGTTGATTCAGTCTACTATCATGTCCTTTGAGGCTTTGTGTGCCATTGATTTACTTTTCCATAGTGCTTGTGGGAAATACTTATTGCATATTATTTGTCACCCAGGGTGGTCTTAAGTGGTTTTTGTGTGTCCTGATGACATGGCAATATGTATCTCCCTTTTGGAATTCAGAAATACATATGAATGCTTTCCTTTCCCTTTTTGTGTTTTTCTTTTTGATGCATAATTGTGAACAGCTGTGATTAAGTAGTACGTGCTAATGTTCCATTGCTAGTTCTTGAAGTTTAGGCTGCTGATTTCAACCTTATTATTGCATGGGTTTTGGACAAGAGTTTGAGCACCTTGAAGTAGACATTATGCTATTCTGAGGGTCACAGGTTGAGGCTTCCAGAATAGTGTATGTATTTATGAAGTAAGACTGGAAAATACGGAAAACTCCGTTTTATGCTGTGATTCCATTTCAGTGGATACATAAGTTTGTCATCTATTATCTAGCTAGGATAAGACTGGGTATACTTTAAAAATAAAATTTCTCACCCTCATCTTCTCTCTCAAACTCTTTTGCTGTATAAGGCAAACTTTTATTATCGTTAAAATCATGTAGTATGCCAGCGGTTTTCAACCACTGTATCGGGACACATTATTATTGTGTTGCCACACAGCGGTGTGTCGCAGAGAGCTGGGGAAATGGCTGGATTTGGCCTGGGGACAGTAGGCTGGTGTGTCCTGTAGGGTCGCAACTTGCCACCAAGTGTGTCGCGACCCACAAAAGGTTGAGAACTACTGTCGTATACTGTGGAGATTTGAGAAACATGCAAGGAAATCTCCACTTCCTTGCTTTTTGAGGGGCCCCCTTGAAAAGAGTGAAAAGCCAACCTCTTTGGCAAGTCAATTTCATGTGTATAAGTTAGCAGGTTCTAGAAACCTGTTTTGCTGCCTTTTGCATACTTCTGTTGGTGGAAGAAGTTCATGACATCTTAGGAGCCTTAAATTACAAGGAATATCTGAATTCTTCTTTGCATTTAATTACTATTTATTTTTACTAGTAAATGAACCATTTTTAAAAGATCTGAACATCTATAAAATTAGGCTTGTGGTTCCCCCCTGCCCCTTTATTTTGGCTTCATTTTGATGAATTAGGAGAAAATGAAAACAGGGGGGCTGTTGTTCTGTTTGTTTTTATTCTTAGGAATGCCAAATCCAATCTTGCCCGGAGGTAGTGGGGGCTCTCACAAGATGTGTATAGTTAGCTCTCATACATTAATTGAAGCAAGAGGGCTTATAACACAGGGGTCCTTTCTCCAAAATATTGGTTAGCTGTTGAAGCTAACCAAAACAACCCCAGAATTTTTTTTTATATGTAGTTTGACTCTGGCCTTGTCTATATCATAGATTGCACTGGTTTAACTAAAAATCTGTTTTGGGTGATCTGTTACAAACCCCTCCATGGTATTCTTTAAAGTGATGTAAAACTGACTTATATTGAGGTTTAAATCAACTTAAGTGTCCATACAGGGATTTGCACTGGTTTACTTAAAACAATTTTAAACCAGATTTTAGTTAGACTGATGTAACTTATAATGAAACAAGGCCTCTAAGGTCTTTTCTCTCTGAATAGTTCATCTTTCAGTCTTGACTCTTGTGATGTCACCATTTCATTAGTTCTAGTGCTCAGAGACTTCCAGGCTAAATTTGTAGTTTTTAAACAAGCAAGATTTTTCAATCTTTAAGATCTTGTTTATACATCATAAACAAAAAAACCAAAGACTACACAGTTAGTTTTGTTTAATATTCTTCTCAGCTTATCTTTGATATATTATTTTATAGTATTAAATATTTAAACTACTTTAAAATAATAAATATAATTTCAATATAATTAACATAATTATAATAAAATATTGTTGCAGTCATTTCAAATACTAATTTTTTTTTTTTCCTGTAAGAGAGCAGATTTGTGTGTTTGAGCTAATAGATTTTTGGGTTGCATTTGCAGTGCTTTGTTTAAAGCAAATTTTAGGATTTTATTTGCACAAAAGTCAGAAAATTCATAGTGTAGCTCAGGGGAAATCTTAACTTTGCTCCACTTGCTGTCTATGTTACAGCAAGATCTTTTATTACATGTTCATGCAACACACAATAAGTACAGAGGGGTAACCGTGTTAGTCAGTGTACAGCAAAAACAACAAGAGTCTTGTGGCACCTTATAGACCAACAGATTTCTTCTTGCATAAGCTTTCGTGGGCTATAACGCATCTGCCGAAGTGGGTTATAGCCCATGAAAGCTTAGGCCCGAAGAAATCTGTTAGTCTGTAAGGTGCCACAGGACTCCCGTTGTTTTTGCTGTACACTGACTAACAGGGCTACCCCTCTGGAAATTTCTATGATGCAAAGCACTGAATTTAGCCGTATGAAATGGCAATCTACAAACCTCTTGAAGAAACTTGCACAGATACAGACAGACATCATTTTCCTCGCCAAATGCAAACAAATGGGCATCATACCAAATGGGCTGAAAATTAAAAATCCATTACGATCCACGTACTACACAGACTATGGTGAGAGATTGTATCATGCACTCTCAAAAAAACTACGGTATGATCTGATAAGCATCCTGTACAGCAAACAGGAGAAGATCAAGAAATACCTCTCAGCATTGGAGAACCTCGTGGAAAGCCAAACTTCCATGTGGCTGATCTTTACAAAAACAAGACAGGCCACCTACAAGACACACTTCGCTTCTCTACAGAGGAAAAAGGACATTAAACTATCTAAGCTCCTACATGCCACAAGAGACCACATCTGTGATACCCTGGACTCACCCAGCAATATTGTTAATCTACCCAGCTATACACTCAACCCAGCAGAAGAGTCTGTCTTGTCTTGGGGGCTCTCTTTTTGCCCCGCCACCCCCACGCACATAATACAGTTCTGTGGTGACTGGAACCTACTTTTGCCGTCTCTGACTCAAGGAATATTTCCACCACACCACTGAACAACACACTAACCCACAGACATCTTCCTTTCAATGGAACAGGAAGAAGAATTCTGCATGGACTCCTCCGGACGGCCGAAACAACAGACTGGACTTTTACATAGAGTGTTTCTGCCGATGCTCACGAACTGATATTGTAGACAAGCAGCATTACTTGTCCCACAGTCTCAGCTGTGCAGAACGCAATGCCATCCACAGCCTCAAAAACAATTCTGACATTATAATCAAAGGAGGTGCTGTAGTCGTCATGAATAGGTCAGATTATGAACAGGAAGCAGCCAGACAACTTTCTAACACCACATTCTACCAGCCACTACCCTCTGATCCCTCTGATCCACTACCCTTTCTAACACCACATTCTACAAGCCACTACCCACTGAGGAATGCCAAAAGAAACTTCAACAACTGCTTAAGAAACTCCCTGAGGAAGCGCAAGAACACATCTACACGGACACACCCCAAAAGCCCTGACCAGGGGTGTTTTATCTACTACCCAAGATTCACAAACCCCGGAATCGTGGATGCCCCATCATCTCGGGCATTGGCACTCTGCATGTGATGAAGTGGGTTATAGCCCACGAAAGCTTATGCCGAAGAAATCTGTTAGTCTATAAGGTGCCACAGGACTCTCGTTGTTTTTACAATAAATACAACTGGTATTTGTGTTATGCAAGAGAATATACAGTTCAGCATATTTAGTCTCATTGGAGTAATATGGAAAAATGTATTGCACTACTGTATGTTGAACTTGCTGTCTAATCTTTCATTTCTTATCTAATACTGGATAACAAGACTGTACTGTACTTCACAAGAAGGAAGAGTTCAATTTGTGAAAATCTTATTATTGGATTTTCTAATTTCTGTGAGGTTAGTCCCTAATTCAGATCGATATTTTAAGTTTTCCCCCTGCCCCAACATGGCAAAATTTAAAAGGAAAAAATGTGTATGTAGGCAGAACAGAGAGGAGGCAACAGCATCAGTTTATTCAGATTAGTATTTCATATTAAAACATAAATATATTTGATTATCCTCATCTTAGATACTTTTTTTAATATTAGGAAATACCCAAAAACCATAGGCTGAGAAAAAGCATGACAAAATTCAGCCTCAGAGTTGTTTTAGGAAGTTATGCTAAACCTATGTTTTCATTGGGTGCATGTTAAGCATAAGCTTAATAAAAAAAATTGCCCATGATTCAGTGCATTCAAGCAAGACTAAATTTTAAAAATTCAAAAGTCTAGTGTGGCCACCGCAGATTACAAAAAAGTATTCTAATAAGAAAATACCAAAATTAAAGATTATTTTTATTGGGAATCTATTTTAGTAAAATCAAAAGAAATAGAATTGGGGGAGAAGGAATAGAGGTAATAGTTTGAAATTAGTATGCATTCTAGCTCAGTGGGGCCAAACACCAGGCCAGTGGGTTGCTTTTTTTTTTTTTTTTTTTTTAAATGTTTGTGACCCATGAGGCATATACAGATTCTTCAGAATCTTAGGTTTTGTTTAGAATAAAAATAGACTACTAGCCCTCATGTTTGTTAAAAATAATTTTCAAATTACAAACAGAGTGTAAACTGATGAAGTTTGTTTATTTTTTTTTCTTCCTTATTTATTTTCCAGTGTGGATCCCACTGTAGGTGTGGATGTGCCTCATACTTGGTGAAATCAGTGTCTTGAGTAATAGTGCCACCATATACTCCCATGTGAGGGCATATATGCTGGATCAGCTGTGACCTTTTCTCTGTGTTCTCTTGCCTGTAGAAGTGAGAGAACCTAGCAAAAGTCTGCTAGCTGCTCTTCTCTGAGACTTTATAACCATATTTATGAAGAAATCTTCATGGTCATACATCCGTTGAATTGGACATTCCAGAAGAAAAGACAATCGTTAGAGTCCTGTTTATTTAGCATTTGCGAAAATCATGAAATCAAATGTAAAAACCCACAAACAATATAAATGGAAAGAATCATCCTGTAGTGGTAGCTCCTGTTGAGCTGGCTAGGCTTGGCTCTCTGTTCTGAGCATTGTAACCTGGCGCATTAGGTTGCAATCCTTCCATCCTTTTGGTGGGGCAGGAGAGAGCTGAGCAGCGCTTGATCTCACATCCCTGGTCACACTGTCCAGATAAAGAGAGCCAGCAGCAGCCCTGTGTGACAGAAGCTGTTGCTGATGGATGAGTGTACGGCAGGCTTGCTCTCCAGCTTTTCTTCACCAGGCACTGACTAGCTTGGTACCTAAACCAGCCACCCTTGTGTCAGCATGCCAGGCAGTAAAGCTGTCACCTCATCTACGTGCTGAATTATGAAGCTGAAATATAGCTGCCAATATGAAGGGAAGTCCTGAAAGGAGGACACAAAATATGACTCTTTTGAAGAGAGACTCTAGGTCTTCAATCAGAACTAGACTGTCACAGGGAAAGAAAGATCTGACACTGACCTCTGTACAGTACCCGTGACAGAGCCATGCAACTGCCCAAAGAACCTGTATCACCTCTGGTGATGTTCTGTATCAAAATGTGACTGGCATGAGAACTAGCAACATTGCTTTATCACTTTTGCTGATCACCACTGAGGGGAGATCAATTTATTGACATCACTGGCACACCCTTTTTACTGGTGTTGAGCAGGGATTTCCCTCCTCTGCCTTCAGAGAGTGACTCCAACAAGGGCACTGGGGAGCCTTTAGTCTGGGGGCACAGGTGGTACTGAGTCAGCTAGCTGCCTCCAGGTCAGTACCCATGCATTATGCCATGTTTGCCAGAATGGCTTTACTGGGGACTGTTGTTCCACATATCCAGGAACAGATTCCCTGCCCTCCCCCTCAATCCTATGCTTCCAGGCAGAGAAGGAGATGCTGTTCCCCAAGAGTGTCCTTGCCCGGCCACTTACACAGTCACAGGACTCGCAACTGGTTCTGATGGAACAACAGGTACAATAAGGATCCTGGTCTCCATGCAGCCATTGCATTGGTGGTTGACGTCTTCAAAGCTTTCCAGGACCTTCTGTTCCATATTGTGGAGCTCCTGGAGCATGAGATTCCATTTATACAAAAGAAGCCTGATAAACTCTTTGTTATTTTGAGAGCCATGGTGCCAGCCAGAATTGCACTCCCTGTTAATAAGGGGATTCTGGTACTGGCCAAATGACTGCGGCAAATCGAGGCCTTTCTTCCTTTCCCTTCTAAAGGAGAGGAGAAGAGATGCAAGTGCTCTCAAAAGACTTTGACCACTTCTATGCCCATCTCTAGGATCCATGGTTGTTTCAGCAGTGCAAGGAAAATGGAAGTCAACAAAAGATATGATTGACAAATACCATGTGAGGCTGGACTTTTTTGTATGCAAGGCTTATTCAAAACCCCACTGCAACTTTGGGTGGAAAACTCCCTGTCCCTGTGTGCAAAAATATAATTTCCTCACTGAAGAATTTCCTGACTTTCCCATCTGAAATCACACACACATAAATTGAAGGAAATTATCAAGAAAGGCTAGTTGGTTGTGAGAATAACATTACCGGTAGCCTTGGATGCATTTGATAAAGTTTGAAGGTCCATGGTCATGTTTGTCACTATAATGTGATGGTACTCATGGCTCTAAGAAACTTGCATATTTTAGAGGTACAGGCTGCTATAGAGGACCTGCTCTTGGAGGGGGTGGAACTCTTCCATGAAAGAACAAATTAAGTGCTCCATGCTGTCATGGATCCAAAGGTAAACTGTGTTCGTTGGTAGTCTCTGGTTAGTCTCCCTGTAGGAACTCATACAAGTGCCAGCCCCAACAGAGGACATCATCTTACTCCTGGGGTCGAGAGCCATAGTACTCATAAAGAAAGTCTCATACTGCAAGATATACGTGTATTCTGCCTCCTCAGCCAGCCTGGCTCACTCTGAATGGCTCCAGTATGACTCTTGAGAATTTGGAGCCTGTCTTCATCTTTGGAATCCTTTTCACACAGACTGGGCAGCCATTACAGCTGGCAAATGGGCATTGGACATCACCAACTAAGTTTTCCCTCGACATTTCAATTCATCACCCTCTCCCTATCCGCATTCTCCATCCCTCTTCAAGGGATCCTTTTCATGAGAACCTATTAGAAACAGAAGTGGCTCTGTTACTTCATCTAGGAGCCATAGATGAGGTTCCTTTGGGGGAAGAGGCTTCTACTCTCATTATTTCCTTATTTTGAAGAAAAAAGCAGCCTCAGTCCTGTTCTAGACTTGAGAAAACAGAACAAATACGTGCAGCACTTCAGAGTCAGAAAGCTAATGCTTGCTTTTATTATTACATCTCTTTAGGCTCACGTCTGGTTTGAGGTTCTTGACTTGTAGAATGTGTACTTCTAAATAGCCATCCATCCAGGCCACAGGAAGCACCTGAGTTTCACAGTGTGGCTCAAACATACCCTATATAAGATATTACTAGTTGAACCTCCATGGTAGTGGTTCTCAACCGTTCGCAGGTTGCAACACACTTGATGGTATATCACAACCCTACTGCTGAAATTCCTTCCCACTATCCAGTTGCAGCTCGCCAGTTACCTAGAGTTGAAACCACACTGACTTGTACTCTAAGACCAATTACTTATTCTGTAGTATCTGATTCTTCAAGATGATGTCAGTGTAGATCCACTCTTCATCCCTGCCTTTTGGAGTTCTCTGTTGTCATGGGCTTTGAATATGGAGATAACTGAGGGAGGGTTACAGCAGCTTCTCCCTTTATGTTTTAATACCAGAGCAAGTGGAGGCACATGGTAAATGTGAGGTCCCAGTGGATCCTGCTTTGCAGAAGATTCTGATTTCACACACATGAGGTGCATGCATGCCTGTACTTGGATCTGCACTGATTACAACATCTCATTGAACTACAGTTACTGTAGGGTAAGTCACCATTTTTTCTGGGTCTAGAGACAGCGTAAAACAATGGCTCTGAACTTTTTTTCTCCCGTCCCCCATTCATTTTATTGTGGTGTTAATACTATTGCCTGATGATGACTGAGTTAGCTTTAAATAGTTAGACTACTGATAATTTCAGTGGATGGAACAGGAAAGAAAGTGCACAGGCTACAAGATTGAATTGGGATGCTGCAATCCAGGAATTTTTGGAGAGTGTTGAGGACAACTTCCTGGTACAAATGCTGGAAGAACCAACTAGGGGCCTTGCACCTCTCGACCCGCTGCTCACAAATAGAGAAGGATCGATTGGGGAAGTAGAAGTGAATGGCAACTTGGGCAGCAGTGACCACGAGATGCTGGAATTCAGGATTCTGATCAAAGGAAGAAAGGAAAGAAGCAGAACACACACCCTGGACTTCAGAAACGCAGATTTTGGCTCCCTCAGGGAACTGATGGGCAGGATCCCTTGGGAGGCTGATTTGAAGGGGAAAGGTGTCCAAGAGAGCTGGCTGTATTTGAAAGAAACCCTGCTAAGGGCACAGGAAGATACCATTTTGCTGTGCAGAAAGAACAGCAAATATGGAAGGTGCCCAGCATGGCTTAGCAGAGAACTCTGCGTTGAGCTGAAACATAAAAGGGAAGCTTACAAGAAGTGGAAGCTTGGACAGATGACTAGGGAGGTGTATAAAGATATTGCTCGGGACTGAAGGGATAAAATCAGAAAGGCCAAAGGGCAATTGGAGTTGCAGCTAGCAAGGGATGTGAAGGATAACAGGAAGGGGTTCTACAAAGTATGTCAGTAACAAGAAAAGGATCAGAGGTGGTGTAGGTCCCTTACTGAATGGGGTGGGTATCCTTGTGGTGGATGATGCGGAAAAGGCTGAAGTCCTCCATGCTTTTTTTTACTTCACTCTTCACAGGGAGGGTCAGCTCCCAGGCTACTACACTGGGTAATGCAGAATGGAGAGAAGGAGAGCGGCCGTTGGTGACGGAAGGTCAGGTTAGGGACTACTTAAAGAAGTTGGCTGTGCACAAGTCTGTGGGGCCAGATGAGCTGCATCTGAGTTTACTGAGGGAGTTGGCCGATGTGATTGCAGAGCCGCTGGCCATTATCTTTGAGAACTCATGGCAAACAGGGGTGGTCACGGATAATTGAAGACTGAGGGGGGATTTGATAACAACCTTCAGCTACTTGAAGGGGTGCTCCAAAGAGGAGGGAGCTAGGCTGTTCTCGATGGTGGTAGAGGACAGAACAAGTAGCAATGGTTTCAAGTTACAGCTGGGGAGGTCGAGGTTGGATATTAGGAAGAACTTTCTCACTAGGAGGGTGGTGAAGCATTGGAATGGGTTACTTAGGGAGGTGGTGGATTTTCTGTCTTTGGAGATATTTAAGGCCTGGTTAGACAATACCCTGGCTGGGATGATTTAGTGGGAATGGTCCTGCTTTTAGCAGGGGGTTGGACTAGATGACCTCATGAGGTCCCTTCCAGTGGTATGATTCTATGATAAGGAAGCCAGGATGAGAAATGGAGAAAGGAGCATGGAGAATGTAAAAAAAGGAGAGAGAGAGAAAATACTGATCCAGAAAGTGAATATATTTCCCTATTCAGAGATGTTGAATGTGGCAGTCAGGTGCCAGACTTTTACTTATTGCATGAAGGCCATATTCTCTTGATTTTTGCATTAAAAATCCCTTTGATATCAATGAGAGGTCCATTTTGGTTGGAGGGAAATGCTAATCTTACATACATACACTGGCTCATGGACATAAATTGAAAATGGAATTCAGATTTTTCCACAGAATGCCTTTGACCCTCCTGCGCTAGATGACTTGTTGTATACTAGTCTCCCAGGGTAGACCTTGAAAGCCCTCCTATTCTTGGTGAGTGCTGTCAAATTGTGCAGACTCAGGTTAATTTAGGAAAAAAAAAAAAAAAAAGTCTGCATGCTGACAAACCCAGTGTCTGCTTCTGCTTATATCTTTGCCAAACTACAGCACAGTGAAATTGACAAATTCTGGTCAGCTTCACCACTATTATTGAGAACTTTATGGGCAGCAGTAAAACTGAGAGAAATTGGAAAAAAATTCACTCTGTTGCCTCTTGGCAGAACTTGGAACAGCAGTGGAGGCGTGTATTGGGCCTGTGCACTTTGGAAGAGGACTCATTCAAGTGATCGGAGGATGCACCCTTATAGTAGTGTGTCCACTAATTGCCTCTCAAGGACTCTGTCATGGCCAGGGTAGGCTCTGCACTGTCCTACTCTTTATTCTGTTTTTGAACAGTCCCCTTCTCTGCTTTGGGGAACACTTTTTCAGGATGCTTTTATTCACCATAAAGAAGCTAAAAGAGTGCACAAGGCCATGTTTTATCACTTTGCAGGTCACCTTTAACAGATTTTAATTTTTTAAAAATATAATTTAGAAAAAGCGAGGAGTCCATTCCAATTTCAGCTAAAAATGAATGATTATTAATTTATTCATCAGCATTCAATTTTAAGGAAATTTTAATGCTACTTTTATTCAGTTCTTCCTTGTTGTAAAAGACTGCCTGCCTGCATAGATGGTCTGAGTGGGTGGGCAGTCCGGGCAGCTGCCCATGGCCCCCTGTGGGAAGGGCCCCTCAAGCCACCACCGCTTTTAGTATCCCAGCAGTGTGCACATTTTACACATGCAGCAGCCAGGGCAGGAGCAGCAAAAGCCACAGCGGGCAGCAGCCGGGTGTATGTAAAGTAGCCGGTGGGTGGGAAGGAGCTGGCGGGGGCCTGTGGGGGGGGAGGGGCAGGGAGCCCAGGTGGGACTGGGGAGCGTGGGGGCCTGGCTGCATTCCACAGCGGGCATCGGGGAGCCCAGTGGGGACCAGGGAGCACGAAGGCTGGGGGAGCCTGGCAGCACCTCGCTGCGGGGGCCAGGGAGCCTGTTCGGGGCTGGGGAGTTCAGGGGTGGGAGGGACAGACAGGCGGAGAGGGCTGTTGGTGTCCTGCAGCTGAGGCTGGGGGGGAGGACGATTGGCGGGGGAGCCCAGCAGTGGGTCTGGTGGGTCTCTGCTAGGACGTCGGGGGGGATCCACAAGGCCGGTAGGGTGGCCATAGCCCTGGTGGGAGGTCAGGGGTCAGGCGGAGCCCTGGTGAGGGTGGAGGGGGGGAGAGAAATTCAAGGATAGTTCCTCCCCATGTGGCATGGGGGACCCATCCTTGCCCTGTGCCCCCGGCCCTGGAATTACTAAGACCACGCCTGCCTGCGTGCCTGCCTGCAACCTAATAGTAGCAATAGACTGTTGCATTTCTATGCCATATATTCTTGGCTTCATAATGCTTTGCTCCCTTGGTCAGCAGCATCTGAGATTGGCAGACCGTAGGGATTCTGGACAAAAGGCTCTGTCCAGCCTTGGAGACCAGAATTCTGATGTTGTGGAACTGGGTCTTTCAAACAAGTCAGGTAGGAGGCAAGATGTAAAGTGTAGTTAAATTTAGTGCTTGACTTAAACCAGCTGCCCCTTTGGTGCAAGAATAAAATTGTGAGGCAATTGCTAAATTTCTTTATATGTTGTTTTTTTCTGACTGCATATCAGTAACTTTGATTAATGCTTAAAATATTTAGCATTGTTGTATGTAGTGTTTCTGTAGACATGTTGGTCCCAGGATATTAAGCAGTACAAAGTGGGTTAGGTAATATCTTTTATCGGACCAACTTCTGTGAGTAAGTTTCCCAGACCTGAAAAGGAGCATTATGTAAGCTCAAAAGCATGTTTATCTTACCAATAGAAGTTGGTCCAATAAAAGATATTATCTCATCAACCTTGTCTCTAAAATATTTAACTTGCAATTTCAAATGCTATTCATATTACCTGGTATTTGATGCCATGCTGGCAAAACATGGTTTGTTCTATAGATGTTCTTGTATTACTATTTAAGAAATACAATGGCTTTATCTATTCTAGAAAATGCTATATCTCCTCTACAGAAATATTTCTAATGATACAGTTGACTTTGGGGAGTAGTGAGAGATTATTAGCACACCAAATGTGCTCTTTCCTACATCCTCTTCTCCTTGTCCTCTGCCCTGAAAAGAAAGCCAGCCTCAGTACTATCAGGGTGTCATTATGAAGTGATATCAGTTAGTTATAGCTTAAGTGCGTAGGAAGGGGGCCAGTGAATATTAGGTTGCAGATGATTGTTATAGCATCCTTTTGATATTGGTGAGGTTGGTATCTCAGAGCTCTGCAGGGAGGAGGAGCTCTATACTGTCTAGAACTCTACAAGCTTTGAATTTTGGGAGTGCTAAAGCTACAGGAACATTAGGTTATTAATTATTTGAGCATTGCCTGTTCCAGCACTTGTCTGATAGTTATTTAGGACATCTTTTTGAGTGGCTTATTCTTAAAGCGTGGAAAGCCTTTGTGCGTGGCATCTTTTTTAAAAGGGAAAATTATTTGCCTTGCAAGTTTAAAGATGTCTTTTAAAAAGAATTATCTCCTCTGTGTCATTAGTGATATGGCTTTTTGAGATGAGTATTCTGGGTCTCCTATGGAGCCATTTCACTTGTAGCGGCCCAATCTCCGTGCCCCCCCCCCCAAAGGAAGCATGTTTTCTTCTAGAATCTTTCTAATATCTGTAGCATCAGTTAGTTCCCCAAAGGGGTTTAACACTTTCTTGCCCCCCTTCCCCTACCCTCGAGAGCTATGGGGAGCTTCTTTGCATAATTTGTTCTGAAGGCACAGAATCCAAGAGTGGTATTTGTGATGATATTTTCAGAGATGGGGAATTACCAACCAAATAATTTCTTTTTGGACCTACCTATATAATACAGAGGAAAAATCTACCCATGCTTCTTGAACATACTTTCTGAGCATGAGCAGTGGGCATCTAAGATTGCAGCAGAAAAGAATGAAACCTTACCACCCTCTTTGACATCACTGAATTAAAGCATTTTGGTCAGGTTAGACAGGAAATAACATGGATTGCTGTACTTGTGCTGCAGTTGGCACAGTTTGCATTAAGAAGATTATAAAAGTTAAGATTCAGACTCTACTATATCTCACATGTACAACATGTATTTCTTTCTGTTTATTCACAGTTTCCCTGTTTGTTTGCAATTTCCACTGCTTTAATTTCTTTGGGTCCCCTTTGAAGTTTAATTGTGCCCTTCTGTGTATTTGCTCCTTGTCCAGATCTGGTGGTGTCTGCATCTTTGAATCATGGTGGAATTTATATTAAAAGAGCTGCAGAAAAAGTCATATATTAAGCAACCATGCCTGTGTAAAATAAGTGTATTTTTATATTTGGTTTTTGATTTAAGGCTCCAGTAGTATTTTCAGACCAAAAATAGGCACTAGCAGACAGAACTACAGAACCAAATTGCGAAGGGGCTTGGAGGGACTGGAGCAGTTGGGAATGTTAAGGAGCAAGGGGAAACAACTACTAATTATAGAATGGAAGTAGTCATTCCATAATTGAGATTTTCCATAAGCTTTTGTTTTTAAGCAGTCCTCCCCCCCATAATTTCTCTAAACAAACAAACAAACAAAAACCAATACCCCTAAGATCCAACATGCAATATCTAATTTTTGAGAGGATTTTTTTAGAGGGGGAACAGAAAAGTTTAACAGTAGTGGATGAAGTTTAAAATGTTTTTTTTTTTTTTATTGACCTGAAAATTTTCTTAGTTGTATTTAGAAGGAGAATGAAGGGGACTTGTAGAGACCAGAGAGTATAAAGGTTAAGGTGTAGGTAGATTTGGAGAAGTATGAATAATGAGTGCAAGGGTCTGGAATGGATAGTACAGGGAGCCAGTAGTGAGATGGTGAGGGTAGATGGACAGAGAAAGGTAGAGTCTTTATCAATGTTACAATGGTTTCTTGATATAAAATTCTAAACATTTAGTTTTCAATTTAGATAAAAGATGGCCAAACTTCAGAATGTTTGTTTGAAAATGAATAATTGAGACCCAGCAAGTATCTTTGTCTTATAATCCACTACTCACTCACTGTAACGAACCTGATTTACATTGCCTGCCCAAAGTAGGTTGCCACCTAAAACTGGCAGAAATATATTCTTAAAGTGAAAACAGCAAAATCCCACTTCATAGTCATGGGGTCTATAACATTATAAAACTAGTAAACATTGCAGCATTGCTTATTACAAAAAATTAGACATGTTAGTTTGCTACACAATATAATGTACTCAATCCTCGCCCCCCCCCGCCCTTGTAAATTCTGCCATAAGTGTAGACCCAAATTCTGTGGGTCGGGCCCTGAATGCCATGGCACTTCAATGCAACAGCCTGAAATACTACGGCAGCTTAATTTAATTTTTTTAAAATGACTTTTATTGAAATAAATAAAAAGATTATATTAGTACAGTCAATGATTTGATCTTAAATTCAGTTATTTTGATCCCCCATTTTCACTTTTGTCATTTCAACTGCAATGTGTAATTGCATTGCTAAAGTTGTTGGGGAAGCCTGGGAGTTGGTGGGTGAACAGGACAGCGGGGGCTTTGGTTTTGTCTCATGCTAGTTATATAGACCATAAAAGTGTCCTGGTCAGGTTGTGATGTAGGCAGCACTAAAATAATATTCATGGGAAGGTGGGGGTTAAACAGATTAAACTGGATGTTTCTGGTTAAATTGTCAGCAGTGAAAATAGTCAAAGATGACAAAGTGTCAGTGTTAACATTTAGAAACTCATTAAGATGAATGGGGCTATTTCATGCTGCATATTTTAGAACTATGGGAGTCAGAAAAAAAATACATACAGTAAAAATGAATCTGGGACTCCTCAGAAATGCATGCCTGAAAATAGGAGCCTAAGGCAATATTTAGGCACTTAAATAAGTGGTCCTATATTTCAAAAGAGATGAGCACCCAGCAGCAGTTATTGATCTCTCAAAAGATTCTGGAGTGTAATTCTGTAGCAAGCTGTGACTTCTGTGGCAAATTCAGCAGAATTATAGGCTTCCTGGAGTCGTGAATGTGACTTAAAATGGTAAATTTCTTAGCTTTACATACATTTACATTCACCAACATGCATACACAATTCATAATCCAAACATATGAAATCATTAATAAAATATTCTTCTACACCAACACATTAAAATATGGAAATTTGCAGAGCTCTTTCAGAACTTTCTGGATCCTGTGTTTCTTTCCAAATATTTATGCACATTTATTAAAGGCTATATAAAATCAGTACTGTACACCCAAAACCACATTTCCATTACAGAAGAAACCAAGTGAGGAACATGTTAAAGTTGAGTGAGCATAGTAAGTTGGATAGAGTTAGATTATATAGATGGGTTACCTGATGTTCATTTCCAACATTTTTATATGTAGGTTTTATAAAAGTGTGGAATATTTAGTTTGGGAAGTATAATACTGTTTTTCAACCTTAACTGTTTTTAACAAAGTGGTGTGGTTTTTTAATTCTTTGTAATAAATACAAAATCCTACACCGAGGGACAGGAAGTAAACCCCATTAAATGCAAAACTGGGGGAATATAGCCAAACAACTGAGCTTGTTTCCATCATAGTATATGGTTATTTGCATGTGGTGATTATTTTAGTAATATGATTTCTTGTAACCAAACACTGTAGCTGCTGCATAGTAGGTTTGGGAAGAAAGTCTATTTCACTATATGGAAAAATATTTGAGTAGTACTTAATATATTATGTTTTCGGTCATGTGACATAAAAGCTTGTTCCGATTGTCTTCTATTCTGGAAATGTGTACTGATGGAATTGGAAAGGTGATATTTTTGTAACTTGTATTTAAATTCTGAAGTTTGGTAACAGAATTATTCTGCTAGATCCAACACCTAACAGGATAAAAAGCTTGGATTAAATTCTTTAAAGGTTTATGTTCACAAATCACACTAATTTAAAAAGACTCTGAGATTTAATGTTGATATTACTAGGGCTATACTAGATGTAGATTGCAATTACTTTCTAGTAGTCACAAGTACAAAATGTAAAGTTGGCTTGAATTGTATGTTCCATAGACATTGCTTCAACAAAACCACCCCAAAACTGCAAACTCATTATGCTAATGTAAATAATATGGACTTGCTAAAAGTGTAAACAGATATCTTCTTCCAAAGCCTTAAATGGTGGAAGACCCACCATGTTTCATTATTAAGCAACCAAAGATGTATTTTTCCCCCCCATTACATTTTTTCAGATATTCTTCGCTCTTGGTCATGCACTTTGCAGTTCTTTAGTTTGTCCTTCCCATAAGTGTTACTTGAACAAAAAATGTTTCAAAGGTGAATAGTAATTAGGTAAGGTTGATTCTCAATATGTGAAAATCCTCTTTCAGTTAAGAATAAATGGTCTAGTATAAACTCTTATTTTTATGAAATACATTAAATGTGACAAAGAAAATTTGTCATACTGATTTTAGGATAATGAAAGTTTTTGTTCTGTTCCTGTCCTAGAAAAGTTTTGAACCGAACTTATCAATCTATTTTTAGCATTCTCAAAAAACTCAAGTTTTCAAAAAAGGATTTCATCATTGGGTTACTATCCTTCACTGAGTATTTGAGCAAGAATTTGTCCTTCCATTCCTTTAGTTTATTGATCTGGGTTTGGTACTTTTTTCATTTCAGCACACTAGGGATGTTGTCTGAATAGTGGCTGGCAAACCAGTGAGATACATCATTGTGTAATTTTTGAAAATGTAAAGTTCTGAGTAATACTTTCTCATTATAGCTTGAGTTTAGCAAAAAAGGTGAAAGAGGACTGGCATCAATGATGTTAATGGTTTGTGGGGAATAAGAGGAAATAAGAGCTCATAGTTGGGGTTAGTCCTGCTTTGAGCAATGGGTTGGACTAGAGATCCTGAGGTCTCTTCCAGCCCTAATCTTCTATGATTCTATGCATGCAATTTGAAGAGTTTACTTGCCTTTTGTAACCCATGTTCAACTCAAGAGTCATAGTAATATCCTTTTGGTGACTCATCACTTTTTTCCAGCTGTACTCTGCCAGAGGTTTGTGATCTTGCCTTTTTTTCTGTGGACCAGATCATAGTTAGCCATCCATTTGTCACTTTAAGATCAGAGGTTTGCTGTGCTTGGGACTACATCTGAAAACCTGTTGGAATCTTCAGCTGCTGCAGAACATGGTTGGTTTCCCAATTACACAGCAGCTCTTCCCTTAAGGAACACAGTATACTTCTGCTTCGTAGTATGCGTTCACTTCTCTTCTGCTTTTAAAGGAATGTCAAGATGATATCTCTGATTTATAAAAACCTAAATGTGTATGTAGTGGTAGCTATGTCAGTCTCAGGATATTAGAGAGACAAGGTGAGTGAGGTAATATATTTTATTGGATCAGCTTCTTCTGGTGAAAGAGACAGGCTGTTGAGCTTACAGAGAGCACTTCTATAGGCCTGGAGAACATACTCAGGATGTCACAGGTAAATACAAGGTGGAACAGATTGTTCAGCACAAGTATTCAACACAGATTCCAAGGGACCATTTGGGGTGAAGTGGCCCTTTAATATCCTAGTCATGGAGTGGAAGGCATCAGGGAGGATGGGGGTGTGTGTGTGTTTTTTGGAGTTATGGATTGTTGTAATAAGCCTTAAAATGAGTGTCTTTATTCAGTCCTTGATTTTTAGTGTCTAGCAAAATTATGAAATTAAGCTCCCAGGCTTGTCTTTTGAAAGTGTTGTGCAGGTTTCCTTTGCTGATGAGGTACATCTTGGAATAAGATATCCACCTTAATGCACTCAAGATCATCTTCACTAGACAAGGACACTCCACTAGAGAAGTAGATTATATCATGGAAAAGGCCACTCAGATATCCCAAGAGAACCTGCTTCAGTGCAGTAATAAAATCCTTTCTGATCTCACACCCCTATTTGTCACATACCACTCCACACTGGAACCCATATGTCATAAACAGCTACAATCCATACTTGGTGGGGACCCTATCCTGAAATAAATCTTACCTGGACCTTCATATAAGTGCTAGAACTAAGAGCAATGTGAAACGCATGCAGTCATTTCTTGCCACTGATCAAAGACAAATTGATCAGGACCCTAATGGACAGTGTGGTATTCATGCTCTGTATAAACCGCTAAGGGGGAGCAAGATCACACTCCATATGCATGGAAGCAATGTTGCTCTGTAATTCGTGCATCAGTCACAACATTGATACATGAGCATTATACCTTTCAGGATGTCGGAACACAGCAGCGAACACACTAAGCAGAGACTTCTCACAGAGCCATGAGTGGGAAATGGACTCCCCAGAGTTCTTCACATGATAGTCCACAGTGTGCCTCCACAGATCTATTTGGAGCATCAGTTGGTTGATTGTTTCCTTTTTGTTAGTAAGGTGTGTTTTTTGTTGTAAAAGTAGTTAAACAACTAAAGCCTTAATTCCATGAAGTTGCTGCTATTTTGAAATTCAACCTGGTGCTCAAAATAGCGTACCACACCCTCGTTGAGATTTGAAATTGGTTTTCATTTAGATGTTTGTGTTCACTGTGGAAAATTTTGTTTATAATTACATCAGCTGGAAATATAGGGGAAATCGCAGCCTTTTCTTACAAATATCAGTTTGTTACAATTCATAGTGATGGAGAGATCATAAGGACTTTGTCCGTCTTCATCCTAAAGTGAAATTACAGCTTTTATGTAATCAATTGAGCTTTCCCTTCATTCTCTTCCAGCCAGAAAAGGATTGTGCACTCTCTGTAGATGGTCCAAATTTTTAAACTTTATTTGGAAAAGGGCAAAAATATTTCAGTCAGCTCTTCTCCATACGTTTTGGAGCAGCCCAGCAAGGCAATGCCAATTCCAGAGATTCATTTTATCAATCAATTAATTCAGCTTCTATTGAATCATATCTACCAAAAAAAAAAAAAAAGCAGCTCTTCTCTTTTGTCAGTAAAAGCCCAGCAGACTGGGGTCAGGGAAGGAGAAGTGTTCTCAATAGAAGAGATCTGCAAAGCAACCACCAGGAAGTTAATCCATTCATTTACTAAGTACTCTAGCAGGGGTGGCAAAACTGACTAGTCCTCAGAGCCACATATAGCAGTTTTCAGAATTTCAGGAGCTGCGGTGCACTGCTGGGTTTCTGGGTTTAAGCCCTGTCAGGTGGTGGTGGAGCTTGGGGCATGGCAGGCAGCTCCGAGCCCCACTACCATCCTCCCACAGGGTGGAAGTGTGGAGGCCTGCTAGGTTCCTCTCATGGGCAGAAGCTCCTAGCCCCATCACTCCACGAAGGGGCTGAAGCCCCGAGCCCTAACAGTAATGCCCCCCTGGGGCTGAAGTACTGAGGACCACCCCCCTGTCTGGGTAAAAACCTCTAGCCCTACCACGCCACTTCTTGGCAGAAGCCCTGAATACTCCACCCCAATCTGATAGGTATAGAATGATGTGGCAGGAGGGGTGTGTGTTGCAGGTTCCACGAGCCACATGTGTAGCTCCCAAGCCATAGATTGGCTACCCTAGTCTATGGGGTGAACATATAGAGTGCAACCATCTGCCTAATATTTCTGACGGCTTTGATCCAGGAATCCATTTTAAAAAAAAATGTTAAAGGGGTTACTTTTCCCCCTTCCTGTTTAGCTCATTGGCGCTGTTGTTTAAAGCCCACTCATATGGATGATTGGAGCTGCTTGCTTTAGTAAAGGGAGTTTTTCCGTATCTGTAGAATGGGTTTGGGAGTAGCTCTAATAATCATATATATCTGCACAGTTATTTTGTATTCTTGATGTAAAGCAGTTCTGTGGCATTTCAACAGAATTAAATTTTGTTAGTTACTGTGTGTGTTAGTAGCAATGACCTTATGTGATTAGACTTGGATTTGTCTGTCTCCCTGACAATCACCTGTTGAAAGTGAAGACCCATTATTATAGATTACTTCACCTTCTCTAAAAGCTTCTCTTTGCTTTTCAGTGGTGCAGTAGTCGTGAATAAGAAATAGCTGTATGCGTTTCATTGAGCCATAATTATAATAGATGCATAGACTGGAGTTAGAGCTTCCTGCACATATGCTCACTGTTTGCTTTTCTTCCACAAGTGCTGTCTTCAGGGAAGCAAGTGTGACAGTAGTGAGTATTCACATCCTTGTGATGTGTACTGGGCTCCACAAGCTTTGTACTTGGATCTCCTCACGATGATATCAGAACTTCTATTTTTGTTGGTGGTGTCTTTCTTATTTGGACTCAGGATTGTTAAATTCATTCTGTGGAGAAGACCAGCTTTTGATATGTCTGATAAGAAGTGCCATTACAGGAGGTAGGAAAAAAATTGTTAGATTCTCACACAGAAAAAGTTAAAAGTATATATTGATCTTTCTTTTAACAAAATGATAGCAATCCATTTTTGTGAGATTATACTGATTTATTTCTTATTACATAATATACTCACAGAAAGCAATACAAAGACACTTTGTACACATAATCTGACGTATTAGAAATGCAGCCCTTGATAATTTTCAGAAATATGCTCTTGTGTTCATGGGATAAAACTGTTGATTACAAATGGCATTTGCTTTAATAGATGTCTTCAGGAGCATATATGATATTCTGTTGTACCTCCCATGGTAATCTTCATAGAATGATCTAAATTGTAATCAACAAATGGATTATAATGCACCTTACTCTTGTTGTCTGATTCCATAATTAATACTTATTGATAACTATTTTCATTTGAAATAGAGGCTCTCAAAGAATATCTCCAGTCATAGTATTATAGAGACATCAGTTTTGCATCTGTTGTTAAAATGTTTTGCACTTAAAGCATGGATTCATCTTCTGTGTAAGCCATTTGGGGCAGAGACTGCCTCTTGCTAAATGTGTGTATGGCATCTAGCACAGTGGGTTTCCAGTATCAGTGGGGTCTCTATTCATTAATGTGATGCAAATATAATAAGTACTATTACAGTGTTGAGTGGACAAAGAATAAGGTATATCCTCCACAATAGTTCAGCATTTACTCTGAGTACAGAATTAATTTTGTGAGAATTTATAAGTAAACAAGTTTTAAAGTTAATATGTACTCAAAATGTAAATGGATTCTTAAAAATAAATGAATAAAATTAGCATTGTAGTTCCTATTCTTGATCCCAAGTAATTTCAGTAATATAATAACTCAGACACTTCAAATTTCCCATATAGTAAAAATTCATTGACCTTATATGTGTAGGTTATGTTTGAAGAAATCAGGTTGTAATATTACTAAGTTACTGATTGTTTTGTGTAATTTGTTTATAAATATAGACTATTAAGGGTCAGCAATTGAGGTCACTCTTAACTGGGGCCTTTATGACATCCGAAATGACTCAACCAATCATTAAGCTTCCTCTATGGCTAATTTGGCTTTTTTCAGTTCTGTTGATTGAGTCAGTAGCAGGAGACACTGGACTTATGTGAAGAATAGGTTACTTGGTAAGGTTACTTTATTTCCAATTGTATTTGCTCCTGAAAAGTTCCCCGTCACAGGTTTGCTTGGGCATCAGTGTTTGAAAGGTTCTAGAGCACAACGGATACTGCATGCGGGGGAGATGGGGAAGCTTAGTAAAGAGCATAGTAAGAGCCCTTAAAAACAGCAATGTTGGGACCCAGGGAATTGGGCTCCTTTCACTCAACCTGGATGTCCCGGTCATGCAGCACAAGTCTCCCTAACAAGGCCCCTTTCCAAAAGACAGCCCAGTTCCTTCAGGCCTACACAGGTCTCTGCTATCTCTCTTACCCATATCTACTCATTCAAGTCTCCTCTTTCTAATTGTATTTAGATTTTAAATTGCTCTTATAAAAGTAAAGCATGCTTAGTGAATCTTACTTTTCACTTTAGGTCTTTTCTTTGAAAGTTTTAACCTAAAAATGTTACTTTTTTGAATATCTTAACCACCATTTCTGTCCTTATGTAATTTAGATTATTTGCTCATATAGAAAATTTTTAATGTTTTTTCATTTAATCTTATGAATCTCACTTTGTGATTTGTGTGTGCACGCATGCGTGTGTGTCCACCCACACCCACATTCTAGAGCAGTATTAAAGGAAAATGGTTAATTATAAAGTGAAGAAATATGTACTTGCTGCCGCCTCCTTAGTGCTAGATACTTTTAAAAATGGTATTATCCTAATATTTTAATTCTGATTTTTCTTTTCACTTACAGCAATGATAGTGTCTTTTTATCCTAAATGATTTTTACTGGTTTACTTTAACAATCAGCTTGTGATTGTGAATGAAAACCTTCCTTCTCTCCCCAGCTGTAGGAAGATCAAATGGCTGTGTTGCATGTTCCTTTTTCCCCATTTTTTTTTCTTTCTATCTCCCTGATTTTCTGTTTGCTATAGTAGTTTGGAAGTTCTTTCTTTATCAGTGACCCAAATTCTGCAGTCATTACAGCCTCATTATTTAGAGAGCCACACCGAGTTTCATATATATTTATATGTGTTGCTTGTGTGTCTACCTTTCTCACCATGTTATAGGTGAATTAGTTTATAACTTTTGGTGCGAGTGGAGGGATGATTATAAGTTTCAAGCAAGATAGCAGTAATCACAGATGACTTCTGACCTTGGCCTATACTGCAGAACAAACCATTTTGAGGATATAAAGTTCTAGATGTAAATGGGATTACAGCTTCTATTTATGAAGAGCCAATGATATCTACTATATCAGTGGCTGGCAACCTTTGCCATCCCCGGTGCCGGCCTCTCCTCCTCGACCCTCAGCTGGTGCCGACAGCCCATTCATGGAAAGAAACCACCTGGAGGGGCTCTTCTCAGCAGCGTGCCTGGGAACCCCTATCTCCAGTTACCTGGAGTCACTCCTTTTGGTGGTGGCACACCACAGAGAGGAGCCGCTCTGGGTGGTTTCTTTATACGGTATGCCTGGGGCATGGACATGGCCGGGACCCCGCACTGCAGCTGCCCCTGAAAGAAGCCACTTGGAGTGTCTTTTGGTGGCAGGAGTGGCAATTTCTGTGGCTCCATAGGGGATGCTGAGTGCCGCTCCAAATGGGCTTGTGTGACACTGTTGGTATGCGTGCTGGGGGTTGCCTACCCCTGTACTATATAGTTTGAGACACTGGCATTATTACAGAGCTTGGTTGTTGAGACCCCTGTGTCTATTCCATGGATTAATTCTATCACCATGAGGTGGTAACAGCCGAAGGGAGAAATTTAAGATTTTAAGGCTTAATCTATACTAAGGCTATGTCTACACTACCACCTAATCATTATAACTTAAGTCACTCAGAGGTTTGAATGAACCACCCCCAATCCTATCTTGATGCACCATTCATTATGTAGGAAGCCTGCATTTCTAACTTAGTTTCAGTCTTTGTGAATTACAGTGATGTTTTAAATGACTAAAAGTTAGGTGAGGGTAATACTCAGTTTCATTGTGAATCTAGGTTGTAATCTCTCTGCACCTGAGTTCCCCGTCAGTCAGATTGGGATGTGAGTACTAATTTACCTCATAAATATTGTGTAGATAAAAATGGTGAAGTTTGTGAGGTGCCCTTGTATACCACACTAATAAGTGTCATATAAGTACCTAAGATGGGCAGTTTAATTATGGCCATACAGCTTGCTATTTTTAAAAAATCCTGTATTTTCTTACAAAACTCAGATAACTTCAGATCTCCTTCAGCATCAGTGTAGTCTGTGCGACCTGCAGTTTTACAACAAGGCATGTAGGCTGAGAAGGGAGGGTTTTCATAATGCATAGAGAAATAATAATGGAAAGAGAGTGTCAGAAGTGTACTGTTTTTTAGAATTTTCTTTCGCATTAGCTGCTGCTCTTTGAAGTAGCTTTGTTTTTAATATTATGCATTACCTTCTGTACATTATGCACATTTTAAAATATTTTAAAATGTTTTTGAAATTGAAATATTGAACAGCATAAAGTGCATCGACCACAGTGTATTTAGTGTTTCTTACACTTGAATAAAAAAATTGGCATTTCCTCAGTAGGTCTGTTTCTACACAGTCTACATCTCTTTCTACCATTCAAAATGTCCAGGAAAATGGCTTATGGTATTGTTGTCTTCCAGTTGCTGTGGGTCACTTTTATTCCATATGTCAAGTTTAAAATGGTTTAGAATGAGAGTCTAATACTAAGGTGAGAGCAAAAAATGTGTTTTTTGAGGATGTTGATGTGAAAGATAAGGGTTTTTTAACAGTGTAAGAAGCATCATATTTACACTATGACTTCCACATATATTCCTGTAATTTTTTTAATGTTTGTGGTACAGCATGGTGAATAAATGATCTAATTACTGAAGTATTAAAACAACAATTATTTCTTTCTCATTGCATTAAAAGTATTCTTACAAGAGCATTTTCATGAGGTACTAGCATGAAATTATAAAGCAATAAAACAAAAGCCCTACAGATGAAATCTATCCTATTACTATTCTTGGTCTCGTTAAGGGATTGGAGGGAGCACACTCTTGTTCCTATCATCCTCCTTGTGTCTTTAACCAAATGAACAAAGCTTCTTTTTTTTTTTTTCCTTCGTGAAGTAATGCTATGCTAGTTTTCCCCTGCTGTAGTAAAGTTTAGCTAGCACATTGACATGCACCATTCCTGAACTGCTTAGGGAACTGAGCCTCAAATTTTGTGCTAAACATGTCGTCTGTGTAAATGCCTTCTTGATCTCTTATATTAAGTCAAAACGTGGCTATCTTTCACTATAAAGGTGGTGGTGTGCAAAAGGGAAAACTACTGAATCTTAAAAGTGGATTCTTCATTAGCACAGTGAATAATTTGTGTATAAAGTTAAAATAAGCTTGCGTATAAATAAAGAAGACTTCATGGAATTTATAGCACAAATATTATCTAAATATAAAGAAAGAAATCTTCTAGCAAGTAGATTGAGGCATCTTTCTGGCTGCTTGTGCTTAGAAAAACAAATAGCTGATGCTATACATGTTTTGTTTATACCAGAAAATTACTAATCAAAACTTCTTGCATACCTTTTTATGCATTTGTGGAAGCTGTATAATTCAAGTTACTAAACTTCCTTTTGGCCTTTTGATAGATGATGATGTACCTGCAGATATGGTTGCAGAAGAATCAGGTCCTGGTGCACAAAATAGTCCATACCAACTTCGCAGAAAAACGCTTCTACCTAAAAGAACAGCTTGCCCTACAAAGAGCAGTATGGAGGTAATTTTTTTATAAAGTCTATTTTAATTTCAGGAATAGATGACTATCTGGAACATTTTTACAACTGCCAGAATGTCTTAACTAATTCTTATTTATATGATTAAAGGGTGCTTCCACTTCAGCTACTGAGAACTTTGGTCATCGAGCTAAACGCGCTAGAGTATCTGGAAAATCCCAGGATTTATCAGGTAATATTTTCTTTAGTGACTGTGACGATTGGAGAAGAAATGTTTTGTCTACCGTGTATAATATTGCAAAGGAGATTTTTTTCCCCCTCCCTTAGATAGGTAAGTAAGAGAAACTGAAGTGAGAGGAAAAAACAAGTTTTTCTGACTGTTTAACTTAAATTTACAAGCTTATAGGTGTTGAGATCTGGCTTTTGTAGGTATAAAGGCACACTTATTTCTAGGTATGGCTACTGTAGAAAACCTTGCTGCCGGAGAACAGGTGCTTGTGGCAAGGGCTGGGCTTATTGGTGGTGCTGCCTGGTGTTTAGTCTTTGGGTCAAAGTTCTCCTCAGTCACAGGCATTCCTTACCAGCAATCGCTCCAGTGCTATGGTGGTATGCCTTCTGTTAGGCAGTGACTTGGCTTATGGGCCTTACCTCTGTCTCCCCCCTTCTGGACTGCAATGTCCAACAAAATAGAGGTCAACAACCTCCTGACAACAATGATCTTCAGCCCACCTGCAGATCTTTGTGGTTAGATACACCCTTTAGTCCAAACTTACGCTGTCTCTACCCTCTCCTTTCCTCCCTGAGGAATGGGGGAACATAGGGAATGCAGGGGAGAGAGAAGCAAGTTTATTCTCCCTCTCCAAAAAGTGTTGTTACGGGAGTCTGGATCCTCCATCTCCACCGGCTCCAATGCAGGACCATATGAGAGGCAGTAATAGCAAACACCCTGGTGTGCTTCAGAGCTGCCTTCCTGTGCCACTTCCTAATACTTGCTTCCCTACAAAGCCTCAAAGTCCTTCACTTAAAGTCCAGCAGAAAATAACAAAAACAACTGAATCTTCAGCACAATTGGTCTCAGCTGGTAGCTGCTTTCTTTACAGGCTAGCTCCAGCTTCAGGCCTGGTCTACACTATGGAGCTAAGTTGGTGGGAGATATGCAATCTGCATGCTGCAGAATGCGCATCTCCCATCAACTTAGTTATTTTGACTTATCTCTGGGTCTTCGCTTGGCTGTGTTGACTTGAAGGGTTCTCCCATCGACTCGGCATTACTCCACTTGGAGGGGTGGAGTTACTGAGTTGACCAGAGAGCGCTTCCGGGATTGATTGAGCAGGTCTACACTGGCTGCTCAGTTTATCCTGCTGCATCGATCAATGAGGATTGACGCAGTATTTTCAGTATAGATAAGGCCTCAGACTGGCCAGAGTTCCCATGTTTCACTCCCACTGCTTGACACTATTGCACTCTCTTTCTACCTAAGGTTCAGGCTAGCTGTAGTCCGTGATTGACCCCCATCTCCAGTCAGGGTTTCCAGGAGAGAAAGCATCCAGTTACCTCACAGTAGGGTCTTTCCCCTTCTCTAGGCTCTTGACTAGTTACCATTGCGGGCCTATTCCTTGCAGCAAGGATTCTCACCCTGAATCTCTCCTCCTTTATTGTCCTGTCCTGCCCCCTCCCCCAAGCTGCTAACTTCCTTTTCAGATTTTCCTCCAGCTGGACCAAGCTCTGCATGTGCAGCAGGGTGGAGTCATCTGGGCCCAGAACTGTTCCTTAATCCCTTCTATTTTAGTGTTGGGTTTATACATCCCATCACAGTGACAAGCATGGCTCTCCACACTTCTCATTCAATTCATGTTAAATGGTGGTTCTGCTGATATGGAATGTGGTCAGGAATTCAACACCTGTTACAAGAAATAAAAATTTGAAAAGACAAGAAGACTTAAACGCTGCCAAGTGGCTTTTCTCTCTCATCACTAGAGCCATTTCCCTGGCACACACCTGCCATGGCATCTTTTTCCCCCATCTCGCATGGTTTCTCTAACATTGTTCTCTTTTGCTGAATCTTCCTTACAGTTCTTCACATGGCTTTTGTGATTATTCATTACATCAACCTTTCTGACATCTGCACTGCTCTTAGACATCTCTTGTTCCATGCTGTAAGCTTTTACTTCAGGTTATATTTCTTTTCTACTCTGTTCTTCTTTTGCAAACTACACTATATTTATTTCTCTAATCCCCAAGCTTGATTCTGTCCCAATTTTTTTTTTTTTTTTTAAAACCACTATCACAGTGCTGTGCACCTTTGGAAAAAGCATTGGGATTATGTAGACTTCTCCAGCTCCTGCAGCACAGAGCCCTCTCTGCCTCACAAAAGCCCACATGAAGAATTCCAAACTGTACTTTATGGTTTATTGTAATTGTGTATAGTGCATGTTTCAAACACTCAAATGACATTTAATTTCCAAATAAAAATAGAAAGATTTCCCTTCACTTTATTCTGAATATATATTTACTTAACCTGGAACACTCAGATTCATACCACTTCTGCCTTGGTCTCTTCTGTCACCTGCTCTTCCTTGTTTCTTTAAATCCACTGCGTAAGTCATTTGACTTCCACTTCTCTCCTTGCTTGGCATGTCACTCTTTTTAATCTTCCTCTTTAACATCATTAAATGTTTGTATCTCTCTCATGATGGACACTCCTATCCCATTTTAACTATTTGTAGAACGATAGAGGACTGGCTTTGATCTGTCTTTTCCTCAGTCACCTTTTTTTCTTTCCAGAGGCTTTAGAACTGGACTAGACAGTTCTCAACTTACTTATCACTGTGGGCCATATGTGCAGCTCTTTTTGTTATGTGGGCTGCATTCATGCAATATATATACTACGTGTGCATCTACCAAAAATAAAAGGTTTAGTATTTGTTAAGTGAAAGCAGTGTGATTCAAATCAATATAGTGCAGGGATTGGCAACCCCTGGCATGCGTGTCAAAGATGGCACACATGCCTATTCTGAGCAGCATGCTGGGCTCCTGGCCTTGCAGTGCCGCCCAGCACTGTGGCTGCTCCCCCTGGCTCGCTTCGCCCCTCTTCCCTTCCTCTATCCCCCCAGCTGGGCCTGGAGCTGCAAAGGACGCTGCGTGTGTGGTGGCTTCTTTCCCCTGCTGGCCCTGCCCCCGGTACCTGCCGAGCATTGGGGGGCAGAGCTGGCACAAGGGCCGGCAAAGGTTGCTGACCCTTGATATAGTGCCTTTCATGTTAACACTGGCAAATGTCTACCAACAGCATTTTAAATTAGCAAAATAAATAAAAACATTAGCTGTTGGTTAATTTGATCTTTCTTACCTTTAATAGGAGATTCAGCAACCTCCATGTGTCTGGTTGGGCACATGCCCCTTCATGCCTTCTCCCAGATAGGGGTGATCCCACCCATCAAGCCATGGGGGACCCTTGCTGGGAAGCTGCTCACAGGACATATTTCCACTCCTACACCAACTCTTCCCCCAGAGAAGAGACTTACAGGGCATCTTCCTGCTCTGTCCTGAGTTCTGGGTTCAGACATGGCCAGCAGTGGATGGACAGACAGGTGCTGTGTGCTGCAGGCAGCTCAGAGTGAGTGGCAGCCTGGAGCATGCTCATCTCCGCTCCCCCACCTTTCCCTCGGTGACATGTAGGTGTGACTACCGGGGGCACATGTACCCCCACCCATTTCTTTGGATGCCTCTGGCATAGACATCCAGAAGCAAGGAAACTGCTCCCCCATGGCAGCACTCTGTCATCCCCTTCTCTTCCACTGGCCCTATCCCTTTCCTCTTCCTCTCCTCACTTCATCCCCTTTCCTCTCCAGTCTGTCCTCTGCCCCATTCTAATACCCCATCCCTTTCTCTTTCCTCTACCCTCCCACATTCTTCTCCTTCCCCCTGCCTTTTCCCCATAGACTCATAGACTCTAAGGTCAGAAGGGACCAGTATGATCATCTGGTCTAACCTCCTGCACAGTGCAGGCCACAAAACCTCATGCACCCATTCCTGCAGTAACAGTCACTCACCTTTGTACAGGAACAGGATTGAGCACTTAGAAGAGGACAATGACTCAGGAGGTACTAGGACCCAGAAGATAGTGCCCTGGAGCTGCTAGCCTCAGCCTGGGAGAGGGGCCAAGGTAGCCTCCTTCCTGACAGGCTGCCAAGCCCTACTCCCTGCACTATAAAAAGGAGGAAATAACAGGCTGCTGGCTGAGCTCCTCCCCTGTCACAGAGGGCTGCTTTGCCTTCCTTGCTCACAGGGAGCACTCCAGCAGAGCTGCATGCTGCTTTGGTGCTGTCTCCCCATCAGCGGGCCCTGCCCCCTGTCAGATGGGAGCTGCAACCTTTGAATTTTTTATAGCACACAACTGGGCTGATGTGCGAGTGCTAGAGCAAGGGTATCAAACTCATTTTCTGTGGCTGGCCAGAGTTGACTTAAATGTACTTCAATTGAGACATATATAGCATAAATCAGGGGTGTCAAACATATGGCCCGCAAGCGGGAAACCTCTTCCCCCTGGCCCATGACTGCGAGACCAGACTCTCTCCCTAGTAGAGAGAGAGTGAGTCTCGTGGCATCGCAGAGCACTGGGTATGTGAGACACTGCTCTGTGATACCATGAGACTGCACTCTCTCTCTCTCTCAGGGAGAGGGTGTGGTCTCTCAGAGCGCAGTTATCGGCTGGGGGAAAGTGGTTCATGGGCCGTATCCAGCCTGCTGGCCGTGTGTTTGACACCCCTGTGCTAGAGCGTATATGTTTTCAACCTATTTTTGTTGGCTATTTTATAATGTAATGATGGGTTTTGAAAATTTGATTGCTGTATTTCTACATCTAACCCTCTCCTCCATCCCAGTTATTTTTAGTAATTTTTACTTGGCTCTATATTGATCTTTTGCCTTCTTCAGTTGTGTAGTCTCCAGCTTTCCCCTATAGCTAACAAAAAGGCTTCAGTACAAGACATAGTGCTACACATCAGGATTGAGAGACCATTATACTTTTGAGCTACATTTATGTAGTTCTAAATTCTTTCAGTCCCCACCCCCCATTTTTGGTCAGACTAATTCCTGTCCTCAATCAATTATTTAACAATGAATATGAAGCCCCTCCGTACACATAACACACAAGGGGGGTGTGGGGAAGAGAGAACTTTAAAACACAGAAAAGACTTCACAGTTGGTTAAGTCTTTATCATGTCTGCTATGATCCAGTCAATTAGCCATATTAAAGTTTACTTTTTAAATATTACCAATTTTACCACTTACTGTATTAAGACAATGAGAAGAAGGAAATGAAGGAGGTGGGATAGCAGGGTGGTTTTCTTCTCCTTTCCCTTTTGGTTGTTTACAATTTACTTGGAAAGCTGTCAATTTTATACATAATACTATTACGTAAAATATTTCCTTTATGATTGATAATAAGGATGTGTCAGTAGTGGGTAGAGTATGGGGCAAAGGAAGACATTGCAGGAGATAGTCAGCTGGGAAGAGAGGTGTCAAAGATATGGGTAGAGAGTAGTGTTTATGTTGCCCTCCTCCACACAAATGAATTGTGACCCAATCATTCTCCATTCTCTGTCATAGCTGCCAAGTTTGGGTGGCTCCATGTGATGTTTTATATAAATTATTTAATGAGCTGATTTACCTGTGTATAAAAGATTGCATATGACAATAAGCTTTTGTTTATGGTCCATACATCCTTCCCTGAACAGTGGTGGGGATAGTACACTGAGCTGCATAAAACTTGGCAACTGTGAGACTTCAAGATGTTAGGAGGGTATTTAAGGGAGTAAGGGGGAGTGCTTTAGTGTGACTGGAATTGCTAAACCAAATGAGTGGATGCTGGAGTGTATGGGATGTTTGGATTCGTAGGTCCTGGGGCGTGATTGGGTGTAGTTGGGAGACTGGGGATTATTTTGGTGTCTGGGGTTGTTGGATGATGTTGGATTGCTGGGGTAGGTGATTGAATACTATTTGGCATGTCTGGGGTGGGAAGGTGGATGGGGCTGGGGCTTGCCCTTGGGGTAGGTAGGGTGCTGGTATGCGTGGGAGTGCTAAGGTGGGTGAGCAGGTGCTGTCTGGTGATGGGGTGGCGTCCTTGGAGGGCAGGGCTCTTGATGGGCTCTCTTTGGGTTTAGGCTGGTGGTTTAGTGTTTTTGCATTGAGCCTGAGGTCTTTCTGGGAGTCTTAGGTCTGGCTGTGTTGCAGGGACTCTGGTATCTGGTTGAGGGGCAGTGTCAGCTGAGTGCTGTTATCTTCCGTGTTCTCTAGTTGCTTGTCTGCTGCTGCTATCTCTCTACTTGTCTTGTTGCTGCTGTCATGGTTGTTCCTTTCCAACTATGATCCAATAGGAGCAGCAGCCAAAAGGCAGACAGACATGTGGCCTGGTGGCTTGAATACAGGCTCCACGATTGCCTTTAGTGGCCTTTGGTGGTCTGTGGTTTCCTGCATGCAATTCAGCCTAATGTGTGTAGCACCGTTTAATATGAGCTATGGGAATGCAGACAAGGATCTCTGATACATAAGTTTCACACAAGATGTGTGACAGTTGGTAACCTTGTGTCTTTTCAATCTCCATAGTGGGGCCTTTCCAGTTTCCTTAGCAACTGAAGACAGACTGCATCTTTGGCTCTGAAATTGGGTTTTAGTACTGGCTCTCAGGAAGAATTTTCCAAATGTCTTTGCCTCCAGATCTGGACAGATGGCAGATTTGAGATCTTCCTTTGTAGCAGCTTTACTCAGGATTTCAAAAAGTGTTAACTGAATTTCTGTTTTTTTTCATCATCTTCTAGGTTTTTCTTAAAACTTTTAAATTGGTTTTCTGAGAAGGTCAGTGTGATGAAATAACCTTCTTGCCCCCTGAGGTGCAACCTAGAAGCTGTGGAACTCCTAACCTCTCTTAACTATTCCCTGCATCCTGGGCTGGCTCCCAGCAATGCTGTACAGTGATAAACAGCAGACCCTGCCAGGTACCATTATCATCCAGTGCAGCAGCAGGTGAAGCCCCACACCTGGCTAGACAGGAGGAATATTTACCAGGGTTGCCATTGTCTCTGTGATGCTGTCAGTAAGCTACAAATCTCCACAAGGTAAAGTACTCTCACAGGCATTCCAGACAGGGACACACCCAACTGTGGTACATGAATGTTTTCCCTCAGCAACTCCTGAACCAAAAATGGAGAATGATATCAGCCAGTTCACCCCATCTTTTTATGTATTTTACCCCAGAAGTGTTCCATCTTGTTCTAGCCAGAAATCTGGTCAGAGGAAGCTCATTAATTGGTGTGTCTCTGTCCCTCCTTACCCAATGTGGGGAGAAAATGCTTCGGCTTCTGTTAACTAAGTTGAGATTTTCCAATTACTTTCAGCCAAGACGCACTGTTTTAGCTAAAATTAAAAAAACAGATTTATTAACCACAGAGAGATAGATAGATAGATAGATTTTAAGTGATTATAAGTAGTTGGCTTTAAGGATCAGAGATAGTTACCAGAGAAATAAAAATAACTTTGCAGTCTAAACCCTTACACACTAAACAGAATTTGAATCAACAGTATATCACCCTGTCTGATGATATAAGCAGGCTTACAAATTCTTGATACAAAAACCAGGCTGAATCTGCTTTGCAGCTTGGGTTCTCCTCCCCTTTTCAAATTCCTCTGTACTCTAGACATTTTTTCAGGTGTTGACTGTAGGGAAGTGAAAACAAGTGATGTTGCACCTCATCTTTTATAGCTTGTTCCAGATTGCTGGAATAATTGTTGCTTGTGACCTGGATGTGCCATCCTCATTGGTTAAGCAGTGTTCATTGCCTACGTGATTCTTTCTCTGAAGTTTGCATGGATATACCATCTCTGGGATAATGGATTTTTTCCTTGCTAGGTGTCAGTGAGCCATTAACACTGTCTGGCCATTCCATTTTTGTACCTGAAAGGCTGTTTGTGGAAATTTCCTTTCCTATAACATGTTTTACTAATATGTAAATAGCAAAACTTCATAACTTCACTTACAATAATAGCACATACAAATCAACAGGATATTAATGTTTAGCAAGTTGAGACTTTTTAAAAGGAAACCTCATAAGGCATACTTTGTACAAAACATATAATTATATGATCGTAGGGAATATGGGGTGTTGCTTTAAGACACTAAGTGTCCTAATCAATAACTTATCTCCCGACATCAGAAATGTCAGACAGATGGCATGGATAAGCAGAAGTCATGAAATTCTCTGTGTTGCTTCCCTCCTAATTTAAAGAGATCTGTAATTTTTCCTGCACTGCTTTGTGAAGAAGCCGTCTGTTGGGGAATGCCCATTCCTCCTTAATCAAATTGAAGGAATTTTATATGAACACAAAACAGACCTCTGCATAAGGTCTGCTACTACTACCTCATTAATAAAAATACAGTCATACCACCTGAGGAAGTATCATAGCTGAACAGATTCTTTGAATGGAAATACGGAAATCTATCATTATGCCATTATCCTCCCAAGACTTTATATCTTTAATAGATGGCCAATTGATTTATCTTGACACTTTGATAAGGTAGAGTTATTGGAGATATCTGTAACAGGAAGCTTTTTCAATATTCCTTTCTTTGGGCTCATCTACCGGTACATAGGAAAGTTATACTGGTGCTAGATGCAGATATAAGTTAAGATGTGAGTTTATACCACTATGCTTATACTCATATAACCTCCTTTGTGGACATTCTTATTTCAGCATGAGAAGACCCCTTTATTTGGTTTAGCTTATATTGCTTGGGTAGGGGATCATTAGACCTCCAAAAGCCATTTGTATGTGTCCACCTAGGGGTTTGTATCTGTTTAATTGTTCTGATATAAATGGCAAAATTTCTTGTGTAGGTAAGCATTTTGACACATAACTTCTACATAAAAACTCTAAACATTCATTCCCTTTCAAAGAAAGGAATGTATGTCTGCCCTTGTTCTGATGAGGTCGTCAGGGCCATTTCACAGTCAGTACTACTTAAAGCATAGTAGCCACTCTCATCTACCTTCACCTTTAAGTGAATGAGTAGAAGAATCAGTTTTGTAGTCCTCACAAAATGCCTGCATCTGTGGGTTCTGCTAGCCATTCCAACTGGTGTCTTTTTTTTTCTTCTTCCAAATATCATTCTGATTTTTGTCAAGTATTTGTACATTTTTTCCCAAGCTAAAATTGTTTACTTTGTTCCTGAGCTTGTAGTTTTCTTCATGGAAACTCTCCATGATTTCTACTACACCTCCAGCCTGCAATTGCAGCAAATTGGTATATAAAGATCTTGTTCTGGAGCTAGGAGCACCATCTCTTGAGAAATTGCTCTTTAGGATAGATCAGCAACCATCTGATCCTTTAGTTTAGAGAGGGTGGCCATCAGTTCAGATACCGCACTCCATGTAAAAAGAGCATATCTGGACTCACATGTTTCATGGAATATGGTCTAAGGAGGAAGCATGGATGAGTACAGCTTTTTTGGAAACATGACTACCAACGAACTTCCAAATCATCACAAGGCAAGTAGAAAGCCCATTGATGAATCTACTTGAGTACAGGTCCAGTTGGAAAAGTTACTATGAGAGAAAGAGACAGCCTGAAGTTGCAGCTTAGGTCACCTTATCTTAAAAGTGGGCTCATTTAAGCCCACCTCTCTCCCCTTCAAGTCATTGAAGATGGAGCTGGTAAAGAAGGTTTCAATGAAACAGGCCAGAATGATCCTGGTTACTTTCTGGTTGGCCCTCATCTTGATACTTAGACCTGATTCTGATATATCTAGATCTTTCGCCCAAGATATCAACATGAAAGAACATAGAGTAAGAGGGGCATATTCTACATCAAAATCACATGCTGCTAAAATTGTTGGCTAGGATACTGAGATGAAGGAACTTGTCATTTGGTTTTTCTAAGCAGGTGATAAACATCCTCCTAGCATTAGTGTAGATCTGTGGATGTGTCTGAAATTCTTAATGAGGTTAACATATTAGTGTTAAAAGGTACTCCTCTGAACAAAGTCTGCCAAAGTAAAGCACATTCTAGAGTTTCTACAAGATGACCTGACTTTAGAACCTAAGACTAATACTTAGGTAAAACACAAGTCTGCAGTGGTAAGAAATCAAGGAACATCTCTGATCATGGCCACAATAAGGTTCCTCCAGACCACCAGTCTCATCAGTCTGATAATGCACACGTTTTTGTTGAGATCTTGACTAATGTGCTCCAAGCCCTTATAAACTACCTTTTTAATATGTCCATATCAGGATGGATAAAAATGAATAATTTATTTTAAAAAAAAGTGTATTGGTTTTCATTTATTTAAAATTAAATGTGAAATTATGACAATATATGGTAAGGCCTAAATTTATTGTAATCTATTAGTTATTTAATTTAAATAAAATATTAAGCAGTACATATTTGCCAGAGCTTTAAAAAAGTCAAACCTGTGAACAAGTGGAAGTAACTGGGTTAGCACCTGTTTGTTCAAGTGTGCGAAACCAGCTTTTAACAGCAGAATTTGCTTTTGCCAGTGAAGAGAAAATACTTTAAATTCAGTTTATTCAACTAGTTCAGTTCAATGACTGGTTAATTAAAAGTAAAGAAATGGATTGGAAATTTAAAAAATAGGAAAGATTATTCTCTTCTTCTAGTCTCTGAACAAAAATGAAATGTGAGAGAATAAGATTTGATAGTTCTGAAATCTTGAAGGACATGGTGATCAGAAACAATCATTTAATTCACTAACTGCAGATACTTCCATGAATAAATCAATTTTAAATGCAAAATTTGTTTACCAAACTTTTTTCTAATGAATCCAGTACATTTAAGGTAATTTTATTCAACTAATAAAAATATAAAATGCTGTTTTTATGTATTTTTATTGAATTCCAGTTTCCATCAAAGTAGAGCATCACCCAAATCACAAATAAAAATTAATCCTACAGTGAAAAGAAATATATCATTCACTATTTTCTAACATAATTGAAAAATATAAATATTAACATATATTTATTCATATTCTTAAGCTATGTAATTGCTTAAGTAAATGTGTATAGATGTACCGTATCATCTTGATTAGCAAAAAGAACCAAATTCAGTGTAAAGGCTATATTTAGTTGCAAATCACTATGGTTTCATGTTACCAACATATGAGAATCAACTTTCTTTAGGAAAATAATTAAATAAGTACAAATGTAAACAAGATTAAAATTGATTATTTAAATCAAGGCTGCTAATATAAATCATCAGGTCTGTTTAGTGTTTCTTCTCATAGACTCTAAGGTCAGAAGGGACCAATATGATCATCTAGTCTGACCTCCCGCACAATGCAGGCCACAAAACCTCACCCACCCACTTCTGTAATGAACCTTTAACCTATGAGTGAGTTATTAAATCCTCAAATCATGATTAAAAGACTTTAAAATACAGAGAATCAACCAGCAAGTGAGTCATGCCCAATGCTACAGAGGAAGGCAAAACCCCCCCAGCGCCCAAGCCAATCTGCCCTGGAGGAAAATTCCTTCCCGACCCCAAATATGGCGATCAGTTGAACCCTGAACATGTGGGAAAGTCCCACCAGCCAGTCAAGAAACAATTCTCTGTAATAACTCAGAACCCACCCCATCTAATGCCCCTTCCCAGGTCACTGGCATATCTATCACCAGTAGTAAAAAATGGACAGTTGCCAAACTAAGCCATCCCATCATATCATCCCCTCCATAAATTTATCAAGCTCAGTTCTGAAAGCAACTTTTGAAAGTAACTTTACTGCTTGCCACATCTTTGGCTAGGGGGATTTTGGCACTTGGCATACTCTCTATGGAACATCAGTTGATATCAGCCCTATAAAAAAAAACTCAGTGAATGTTCCTGATATGGAGAGGATAGAAAAGAAATCTGTTTTACCATTAATTTTCTTTCTAAAACCTGAGATGTCAGATAGTTTGTCTTGGAGGAGTCTATGTTCAGAATCTTTATGGGAATTGCTGGCTTTTTAAATAATTTGGAAGGGATGTGTGTTCCTCTGAACCCTTCTAAATTTCTCAATCCTGTAATTTTTTGTAGAGGCTCTGCAGCAAATTGTTTGAGTTGAATAAAACTATCTTGTGTATAGATTTATTTATTCATGCTTTAGAAGTTGGTGTTCTGTTCAGCTCTTCCTAAGTAGAAGTCCTGAACACAGTCTGAGCCAAAGAACTCAGCTGACTTCAGTGACTAAGAAGTAGGGTGACCAGATATCCAAATTTTACAGGAGACAGTCCTGATATTTAGTGCTTTGTCTCACATAGTACCCGATTTTCCACACTTGCTATCTGGTTACCCTGTTAAGGAGGTTGGGAACACCCCCACTGTGAAGACTGTGTCATGAAGGATTCTAGAAGGAAAATGCAGTAATGCATAATTTTCCCATTCTAAAGTATATGGAGAAAGAGAGAGCAGAAGGATGAGGGGGTGTACAGCCTTATTCATAGTCCCCTTCTCCCCACCTTTATGTACTAGCTTAGTTTCTAGTATCTTTTTTTAATTGTATATGAAGGTAACATTTGAAATTATCAGCTTTAATTCTTAGTTGCATTTTTTTCACATTAAAACAGAGATTGGGGCAAAGATATTGAGAGGAAGAGGGAAGAGCACATTGGGGTCATTGCTAGATAGTGATCTTCCACACCTCTCTTCTAAGGCTTGTCTATACTGAAAATGCTGTATTGATCCCCGTGGATCGACATAGCAGGATCGATTAACCGGCCAGTGTAAATCTGTTCAGTTGATCCCGAAAGTGCTCTCCTGGTGTTGCAATAACTCCACCCTTTAAAGTGGAGTAATGCTTCATCAAAGGAAGAGCACTTCATGTTGATGCAGCCGAGTAAAGACACTGCGGCAAGTGAGAGTAACTAAGTCGATGGGAGATATGCATTCTGTGGTATGCAGATTTCCTATCTTCTATTGACTAAGCCCTGCAGTGTAGACTAGGCCCTAGTGTCAGTGTGGAATAGGACATTTTATTAATGAAGTTTTCCGGCAATTAACCCTTTTGAACAAATTGTCCCGTGCTTGGGTGTTTGATGATATTTTGTCTAAGGGATTTGGAGTTACTGATGGTTCTCTATAGTGAGTTATGTGCCAAAAATAAATGACAAGTATGAAATTAAAAAGTTAGCACAATAAAAATTATTAAATACTTTGCAATATAAAAACATGTATAATAGCATGCAAACAAATTGGTTACTTCAATTGAAAGGTGAGGGGAGAGGTGTAAAAGTAGGATATGAAGAATCTCTGAATTAATCTTTTCTATCAAGTCACGGACACTGCCTCCATAACATGCTTCTTGTTCATGCTTGCCTCTGAATTTAGATTAAATTTACTCAATGAAATTTATTTAAATAAAGTGTCAGATTCAGGCTGCAGAGAGTTTCATATTTAGTACTGCGTGAGCTTAAATAGCCTTAAATTTGTAGTAATAATTATGTGTAAAATTCAGTCTAATCATTAGAGTAGTAGGGAAAGTCAATGATCTCTTTAAATCAGAAACTGGGTATGTTAAATGCATCAATAATCCTATGTATATTAATATTTTAATAGCAGCACCTGCAGAACAATATCTTCAGGAGAAACTGCCAGATGAAGTGGTTCTAAAGATCTTCTCCTACTTGCTGGAGCAAGATCTTTGTAGAGCAGCTTGTGTGTGTAAACGCTTCAGTGAGCTGGCTAATGATCCAATTTTGTGGTAAGTGAAAAGCTATTCCTCATTATCATCAGATATATTGTATGTGTTGCATAAAATGCCTAGTACAATAGAGAAATTAAAATGCTGTTTAGGAGTTAAAATGAGTTTAAATTAAAACAACTCCTTGTATTTTTAGTATGCTTATCTTACATATCAGTTATATGCTGTTAAAAAAACAACTTTTTTTGTTACAAATATACCTGTTTAATCATATTATTTGAAAAGACAGTTACATATTCTTTTAGTATCTTTTTCACCCTTTCTTTGCAAAGTTTTATGTGCAAATGTCTTGATCCAAGATAGCAAATTCTTCCTTTAAGTATCGGGGCTGATCCTGCCTACAACTGCTCTAGAATTTTTATTTGGATTTTTCAAAAGAATTTATTGATATTGGGTATGTAGGTTCTTTCTAGGATTATTGAGATCCTGAAAACATTTATGTGATTGAGAACCAATATGCTGGATTGAAAAAAACTGAACATACCATAATCTGGAAAACTAAATACCCTTTCTGTTCTAGTAATTTTAGGGTTACTTAAGAAGAGCAGATATATTTTCAAGTGGAAATGTGACAGCTCTATAAAACAGGGCTCCATCTTACACTCTTGACAGAGTTTGACTATGTGAAAGTCTCCACTTTTTAGAACAAATCATGGAAACTATTCAGCTATTGTGCCAAAGTTTTCTAAAACTTTATTTGAATATATTGATTGAAGCATTTAAAATTTGCTTTATCAACAGTAGTGCATCATGTACTCATACACTAGGATATTTGGCAGCTGTTTTTGGGGTGTGGTGGTAAACTTTTGTAAGAAGAACAGTAAAATTTTAAATGAGGGGAGGCCAGCATAATCTTTCTGTTCTTGTGTTAACACACACTTAGGTTCTGATTTAGCAGAACAAGTAACCACATCTGTATTCAGAAAAGCATTAAACATGTACCTAACTCCTTTGCTCCTTTAAATGTGCACCAAATGCATATTGCGAAATGTAGCAGTATCTTTTCTCTTCAGTCTTTAACAACTATAACTGTTTTAATTAGAAGCCATTTTTGCTCAATTTTATAACATCATTAAAATATATTTGAATTTCAAAAGTTTGGGTTGAAATCTTTGAAACTACTCAGTGTCGGCCTATTCTGAAATCTATGGGAGTTTTACCATCAACTTGAAGGCAGTAGAGTAAACTATGAATGTCTTTGAAAATTCCTCCCGTAAGGTTTTAGATGAGTTTGTTGTAATTGTGGTACACCTGACTTCTAACTTTACTATTAAAGTGCATTCTTAAAGTTCTGTTCTGATTGACATTTTTGTTCAGGAAACGACTGTATATGGAAGTATTTGAATATACACGTCCAATGATGCATCCAGAACCTGGTAAATTCTATCAGATTAATCCAGAAGAATATGAACACCCAAATCCCTGGAAAGAAAGCTTTCAGCAACTGGTATGAATGTTTTTTTTCACATCCCCCAAAAGATTCTATATTGTAATTTAAAGATGACTTTCAGTAACTAAGCCAATAAGTACAGGATTCCCTCAATAACCAGACCGAGAAAAACTTGATGCATGTTGTCAAATTCCAAAGGGGTAGCCGTGTTAGTCTATTGTAGAAAGACAACAGAGTCTTGTGGCACTTTTAAAGAAAGTGCCACAAGACTCTGTTGTCTTGATGCATGTTGTTCTCCTTAAAATCTGAAAGAAAAAAAAAGTTGTGGGGTTTGTTTCAACCTTCCTTCCCCCTCCCCCATTGAAATATATTGCACCTCTTTGATTATGGGAGACAGTCAATGTACACTGGCAAAGTTATTGAATGGTTTAGTATACTTTACATTTGCAAGTCACCTTAATACATCAATTACTATCAAGCTTTGATGGTGATGTGGGTTTGCAGCTTTATGGTGTAATACTACAATAAATCATGAATTTGAAAATTATTGTCCCTGTCTGAAAGAGGTGCCTGTACCTAGGTGTCTTACCTTGGATTAGTCTTTGCAGAAATTTGACTTTCAGTGGTAGAGTTTTTAGTGAGCTTTCTAGGCCACTGTTTCTGGGAGAGAATTGGATTTCTTGTAAATATTCATATTGTTAACTCTATGGAGCTTTGTCATAGGCCCCCTAGCAAATACCCTTCGGATGTATTCTTGTTGTCATAGTGGAACTCTGACCCATATTAATATTTGATGTACTTTACTCAGTAAGCTCAGAGTACACTGACAGTAACAGTTGGTCTTGAATGAGAGAGAGGGCATTGCAGCTCAAGTGCCAGGAGCTAAGCTACAAATCTTCTTTTAAGGCAAATGTTGGGAATTCTAATCCAAAATAAAAGAATGGATGGGCACTAGGATTTCCAGAATGTATGTAGAGGAGTAAGAAAGTAAAGTATCAGGTTTAGATTGATAATATTTGTAAGATTCACGTTTTAAGCTTGTTGAATAAGGGCACTTGGTTTAGCATAAGTGTAGGACTAATAGCCCAGAAAAATCAGGTGCAAAGCTGCAAGGAAGTTGAAGGATTTGTTCAAATAAAATCTCCCGCCCACTTTGGTAGTTTAACAAGTAGCTATAGAACAGGGCATGGGAAAAGAGCAGGGAATGGGAAGAGCTATTATGGTCTAGTAGCCAAATTTTGATAAAATGAGAATTCTGCTCCCTTTCTTTGAGCTCCACCTGAAGCGGTCAAGCTCTTTTTAAAAGAAAGAATTATATGTGTTATATCATTCTTTTTATGAATCCTTGGGTGTATAAGTAGAAGAATATCAATCAAAAGTATGACGGTGATATTGGCATTGTTTACTGAACCGGTCAGATCACTACTGAAATACCGTATCTAGTACTGGTATCCACAGTTTTTAAAGGATGTTGAAACATTGGAAGGGGCTTGGAAAAGAGTTAAGAGATCTGGGAAAATGTTCCGTACATTGAGGGACTAAAGAAGCTCAATATATTTAGTTTATCCTAGAGAATCATAATAAATTACTTGATCATAGTCTTTAAATACCTGTATTGGAGAAAATATTTCTGATATTAGAGAGCCCTTTAATCTAGCAAACAAGACATAGCATCCAGTGGTTTGAAACAGAGCCTAGACAAATTCAAACCTAAAATAAAGCACACATTTTTCACAGAGAAATTTACTATTGAAACAACTTACCTATGGCTGTGAGGGATTCTCCATCACTTGAAGTCTTTAGATCAAGATTTAATGTTTTGTAAAAGAAGCCTCAGCTCAACAAAAGTTACAAGCTTGATGCAGAAATCACTTAAAATTCTATGCTCTGTGCTATGCAGGAGGTCAGATAAAATGAGCATAATAGTCCTTTCTCATCTTAAAAATTATTAATTTTTTACTGCTTGCTTGTTTGTTGATATCTGTATTAACAATGCAACTTCTTTGGTCCTAAATAACACTTTAATATGTAGCTGAGAGATGCAATCTTATTTTTATATGCACATAAATGTACATGTACAACAAATGTACATATACAATAAACTTGCTTAGCTATAGGTTTATCTTGAAATATTTCCTCTATTTCAGTACAAAGGAGCACATGTAAAACCAGGTTTTGCAGAACATTTCTACAGTAACCCTGCAAGATATAAAGGAAGAGAAAATATGTTGGTATGTTTCTGAATCACTTCATGTGAATATTTGTATATCTTTCTTATCATTATTTTTTTGCTAAACATGTCTTTCAATTTTTTTTAGTACTATGACACCATTGAGGATGCCCTAGGTGGGGTTCAGGAAGCTCATTTTGATGGACTTATCTTTGTTCACTCTGGTATATATACTGATGAATGGATATATATCGAATCTCCAATCACTATGATTGGTGCAGGTATTTAATTTGAAAAACATCTTTATCTCAATGTGTAATAATCTTTCTTGTCTCGTAACAGCTGTATTACAAATAAGCCTTAAAGTGTCAAGTAGCACGTATAAAGAATTTTCTATGAGCCCAGTCATGATGTATATGTTCTTTGGCAAGAGTGTCACTAATTCAGATAAATGGGATGTGTCCTGTCCTCTATCAATGAGGCAAGAAGCCACAGGTCAGAATGAAGCAATTTACACTCTTGGCATACCGACTTTTTCTTCTTCCCACAGATAGGTGCTAGAGCTTTCTTTCCATTTCACTTTGAGAAGTAGTTGATAGTTCTGAAAGATGTGCTCTCTCTGCTTGTTAGTTATTGCTCTACCTGGTTTTGTTTATAATGGAGAAAAAAACAAAAGACATTTTAAAAGTCACTTAGGAAATATGGCCTGCTCTTCACTGCAACTGAGATCCTCAGTCCTCTCTCATGGGACTTGTTTACATACAGAGCTTCACTGTGTCAACAGAAGAGGCTCCATCAGCTTTTTTGAGGTCAGCTGGTGACCATAATGGAAGCAAACCTAAACAGAACATTTGTGCAACCTATTACAGTCCTTCTAAGATCATCACTTCTGCCAGATCCAAAATTCATCTTGGAGAAGGAGACCAGAGTGATTTGTAGGAAAATTGTGAGACCGGAGGGTTCTTCCACTGTTATCTCGCTGACAATGTTGTCCCCTCCCAACTGGTGCTCACCTCAGTGCTTCCTTGAGAAGTTGTTCATAGAAGATGGAGACATAGAAGATAGGGATTCTGTAGAATTTCTCTCTTTTGTTCACGCTGGTTCTTCATGGGCTTCACTCTTTACTCCTTCATCTGAAAATTCCAGGAGGGGTACCTCAAGAACAGTGGGAATGTTTAGTCTTTCATACTGTTTATCTTTAAAAACATCTATTAATAAGTTGGTTTCTGAAGAGAAGATGACTCTTCCCATTTTCTCTGGGGATCTTAGGAAAATGGTGTAAAGACCCTTCTGGTCCACTCCTTTATGAGTAAAATTGTAGAAACAGGCTCTGCTTTCCCAGACTGGGTAGTAGTGCTTTCTAGAATCCCTCAGAAAATCTATAGATTGGATTCTACTTTCAAGGGGTTTTGGCTCACCCATCCCAACATGGAATCAGCAGGGACCTCTGATTCCACGTGCCATATCTTTCTTTAGAGGCCAACATTGCTAAGAGAGCTACCTAAACTCTGAGATTATGGGAAATCTTGGTGGTTTTTGGACTTCAGTGGTCTTTTGTGTTTTGTACCTTCAAAGCTGTTATTCCGTGGTTGATTGAAAATCAGGTGTCTGTTTCAGCAGGTGCTAAATTGCCCCAACTTGTCTGAATCATTAACATTAACTGCCTCATGAGCATTAACAGTGATTTCTCTTGAATCTAGCATCCTGGAAGCTTCTGTCTTTGTTCACAGAACTCTGTTGATCTTCCTTTGATGTGACCTCCTTGTGGGAAATTAACATTGAAACAGATAACCAAGGGATGTGGTAAATTCTCCATCACTTGGAGACTGAGTCAAGTCTCGATGTCTTTCTAAAAGATAATGTGGTAGTTCCAATTATGAGTTAAACTAGATGCAGAAATTAGTGTGTGGATATCTATGACTTGCATTGTGTCATGCAGGAGGCCAGCTAGACGATCATAATGGTCCTGTCTAGCTTCAAGATCTTTGTATTTCTCCTTAGAAGTTGGGCTTTTAGCTTCTCTTTCCAGGAACCAAAACTTTTTAGGAAGGATTTGGACTCTACTCTCAAATTAATCTGAGAATCACCCCACTCAAACTTCTTACTACAAAACATGTAAAGTTGCCAGGTCCTTTGCTTTTTCTAGAGATAAATCACACCAACGTTTCCATATCAACATCCCCAATTCCAGATATTTATTTGATCTGGGTATCAGCAATGCCAATACTGTTCCTTTCACAAGGCAGAATCTAAGTCTGAATCTTTCTCTCCTACAAAGTCAACTGAAGTCAGTTTTGACATTTCTTCTCTGCTCCTGGGTTCCAGCTTCCATTGCTCATCAGTGCGAAGAAATTGTCAAATAGAGCAGGTACTGGTTTTTAAACAGGGCTATTTCACAGATCCTCTCCCTTATCCAGTACTCTCAGGGAAGATGCATCATCTTCTTGTCTCCTGTTATAAATAGGAACTGTGATCCCTGTTCCCCAGCACTAATACAAGAAGTATGCCCTAGATACTTTATAGTTCAAAAGAAATCTGGGGGACTGAAACCTTTTTTAAATATAAAATGAAATTTCTGAAGTACAAGGTGATGTCTCAGATCAACTTTGGCAGCGTTCACTTACAGAAATTTTCTGGCTTCTTTGGGTTTTTGAAGGATGCTTATTTTTGTGTTTTGGTAGGTCAGTTTCCACAAACATTTTGAAGATTGGTGATGTATTTCTACACCTTTGAATATAGAGCATTGTTATTTGACCTAGCACCCATATCATGGATGTTCACAAAAATGGTCGTTTTTGCCTCAGATCATCAAAGAGCTTGGGAGTAAGGACGAATGATGAAATACTGGATACTTGGAGAAAAATCTCCAAAGAGTAGTCCAACGCAGTCTTTAGTTATCTGTTCATATTCCAAATGCTCTGTGTCTGGTCATAAACAAAGAGAAGAGTCTTCCTCACAAACTTTCCCATCATTGAGTGAGCAGGAGTACTGCAGAGAGAGAGTCTTCACTTGATGGAAAAGTACCCAAACGAGAGTGAACCATCAGAACAGCCTTTAACAGCCTCCTTTTCTCAGATGAGTTTTGCATATCTCTGGGAGTGCTAGGAACATGGCAGGACCTGAGTCCTTTGACACAGTTATGCTGTGATATTTTTTCAACAGTTTCTTTTGAAGGCCCTCTAGGAAGGAGGAGACAATTTAGAGATGGACCTTCAGATTTGTGTATCTCTCAAGAGTTCTGTCTGCATTATCAATAAATAAAACTCTGTGAAGTTTGGCTCCTATTTCATCACAGCTTTGAGGATCTGATCATCTCTTTGTTTGGTTAAGGCGAGATGATCTGGTTCAGAGAGAAGCCTTTATATCCTTGTTATCTCAGGCTTATTTACTATTGTGGCTTATCAAACTGTCAAATGAGAGGCAAGAGACCAATTCCTCCTTAAGAAATTGATCATTTTGGTTTAGTGGGCAGAAATGCCTCTGAGTTCCCTGAAAGAACTGTGCTCTAGGATCCTTTAAATAAATAAAAATCAGGCATACTGGCTATATAGGAACCAAATTGATGCAGGAGAATGTTCCTTCCATCAAGTATTGGTCTATCAACATACACATCTCTTTCACCAACCTCTGTGCATCAGTTACTGAAATATCTTGTTACGATCTGAAAATCTAATACTGACTGAAAATATATTTGCAGTGTTCTTGGTGAGAAAGACAACAGAGTCTTGTGGCACTTTTAAAGACTAACAGATTTATTAATCGCATGAGCATTCGTGGGAGAAAATCCCACTTCGTCAGACGCTTTGAAGATAGGAAAGTTACAGAGTGGGAGGAAATTAAATGCAGGGGAGTGTATGACATAGCATCAGGTCAGGCTGTAACAGCAAATCAAAATAGGTGTTAGGATTCAAAACACTGGGGAACAGCACATAGAGGAGGGGGAGGTCAATTCACTTGATGTAATGTGAGAAAAATCCATAGTCCCTGTTTAACCCCAAGACAACTGAGTCAAATTTGCATATAAGTTCGAGTTCTGCAGACTCTCTTTGAAGCTGTGATTTGTTATTCATCTGTTTCAACACAGCTATTAACAAGTCGTTAAGGGAGTGAGCAGGGAGATTGAAGTATTCCCCTACAGGTTTTGCAGTGTTGCAATTTCTGATGTCAGATTTGTGTCCATTGATTCTTTGGCGCAGAGACTGTCCTGTCTGTCTAATATATAAGGCAGAGGGGCATTTCCGGCACATGATGGCATAAATCACATTGGTGGATGAGCAGGTGAACGAACCCTTGATGGAGTGTGCTGTTCCCCAGTGTTTTGAATCCTAACACCTATTTTGATTTGCTGTTACAGCCTGACCTGATGCTATGTCATACACTCCCCTGCATTTAATTTCCTCCCACTCTGTAACTTTCCTATCTTCAAAGCGTCTGACGAAGTGGGATTTTCTCCCACGAAAGCTCATGCGATTAATAAATCTGTTAGTCTTTAAAAGTGCCACAAGACTCTGTTGTCTTTCTACAATAGACTAACACGGCTACCCCTTTGGAACTTGGTGAGAAAAGTATCTTTAATTTCTCCTTTTTCTCTTGATTTGGATGGTATGCAAGGAAGTTGAGAAAGGGATTACCAAAGGATTTTCTACAAAGGAAAATTATTAATAGTCAGAAATCTGATCCTGGAGGTACTAAAATGGTCATGAAGAGCATTGTTTGGGAATCTGCTTCTCCTGTCCCAGAGGCACACCTTCCCACTTTCCATAAGGGATAACTTCCTATATCAAGGCCCTGTTTTTAATCCAAATTCTGCTGCTCCAAATCCAAAAGTTTGCTCTATAAATGGAGTTTCAGCCCTCCTCTACTTTGATAATAGAGACTACTTTGATTGTACCATGGATCTAAATCACATTCTGTAAAAGATATAGAACTGACCATCTCTACATTGAGAGCTTCTTCCAGTTATCCTTGATTTTCACCAGTGGTGTTTGATACGAATACATTAGGTATTTACCTCTGAGTCCATGCCTCTTCTCTGAAAAGTAAGGTTGTCTGGGGTGGGTTTCATCCAATTATTTCTAGATTTCTTTAGGCAATTTCCTATCTTAGGCCTCTTGGTAAGATCCTGGTTCCTCCAAGGACTCTCATCTTGATCATTAAAACTTAGCACAGACCCCTTTGGTCCCTTTAAAATGTTACTTTCTACAGGTTTTATTCTAGAAAATGATATTTTTAGTAACTACTACTATAGTTTGCTGAAGTGGGTAATTAGTGACCCCTTTTCCCCTTCCCAATCTGGATTTCTCATGTGGATACTATGGAGATGTGGCCTATATAATTATCAGAATGGCTGGATAGATCTTTTCTTTTTATCCCTCCGTCCCTTCCTCCCACCCACTTGTAACATATGTGTTAAGGTAGGTGCTCAGTAGGAAGTCTTCTTGCATTCCTTTGATGCATGTCCTTAAAACCAAAGGGTTGAGGAAGTCTCATTTCCATTTAAATCTTTTCCAGAATCCCAAAATGATCACCTCCTGAATAGAAAGAGAAGAAACATCTGTAGATGAGCCAAATACTGACCTGGCATCTGGCACATGCTTTCCACATGCACTGCTTCCTGAATCTGTCTGCATTGGCCAATGCCTTGTCTGAGCATCTAGTGCTTTGTGCAGTACTGCTCCAGCTGGCATTTTGGTCTGAGGAGCAAGTTTTCTGGTTTTCTAGCTTCTTCCTCTTCTGCCCAGAACTCCATCCCTTTTCTGTCTTCAGCCCAGCTACAAGGTTTCTGGATTTCTCTATCCCCCACTCTCCTGCCCCTTCATCCCCTCCATGGCTCCTTAAGATTAAGAGTACTTGCTAGTTTAGCCTACATACCTGTAACATTGACACTTGTGACATAGGAAAAGCAAATTATGTACTCACTAATATTTTTCCATGACACCAATACAGACCCTTTACGTAAGGTTATTTGGCTAGATGTAAAAGGGTACCATTAGGGAGATGAGACAAGCTACATTAATATAGTCACAGCTCTGGAGTAGTCAAAATGGAAATCATGTTTGCACAGAGTGGGAAGTGGTGGAGCATGATGTGAAAACTACTTCATTCTGATTGGCACTTTTCTGCCCAATAGCTAACGAACAGAAGATATCATCAGGCAACAGAAAAGGACCTCATCTGGTTTAAGGGCAAAATCTTGTCTTTGCCCATGGAAGGTCTCAGGTTCTGTAGAAATGAGGGGAGGTCTCTGGCTCCTTTCACCTGTGTGACACAGCAAGGTTTGCAGCTGGGGTGGGTTGATATCTGCTGCTATGTGGATTCATTCCCTCTATTTGGGGGGAGAGGGACAATAGCAACAGGAACCATTACAGCTGAAATCCTGTGATAGTGGTTCAGAACCTCCCTGCTTCTCCATCTTGAAGAGCGGATTCCTTCTCTTATCACTGTACCAAGCACAACTCGATGGGTATGATTCAGGGGAAGAGATTAAGATGTAGCTCTTGCCTACTTATTTAACAATGTCATTGTGGCGTAGAACAAAAAAGAATAATAAAGTGCTTTATTTCTTCCTTTAGTTGTTTGTAATAGTCCCTCAAGCTAGTTGTTTTGATGCAAGTCTGTGTGGGGTTAATCTAAACACATTTACTGCTGTAAATATATTGGATTGATATATTTAGTGATATATCCTCTCTAGAGTGGATGCAGTTTTACTGCTATAAAAGTGCTTATCAGTAAAAACCGTGTAGCCAAGCCTATATATCTGAATAAGAGTGTTCCATACAAACTTGTACCAAAAACTAACTAAAGGTGTGAATTACAACTGGTTTAGTTATTTCAGTTCCAGTTTGTGGTAACATTAACTTGGCTCTTTTGTTTACCACTGTTCTCGAGAACTAGCTTTGCTTAGTCAACACAGCTATAGTAGTAATTTTTTTAAACTTGTGCTCCCTCTGCTGGCTCTTCATCAGTAACATGCAAAATACTTTTTGTGTAGACTCAATATAAAGAATGCAGAAGAACCTTGCTAAAGTTATCAAATCTTGTAGATTAGCAATTTTAAAACCTTTTTAACACTTATTTTGACAACAGTAGTCCAGTTTCTATTAAACAGTAGTAGGCTTTTAGTATATTAAGTATAAAAATAGTCTTTTCTACAGCCTTCTAGTAAATATATGTTGAGAAATGAGGCAATAACACTATTTTGGTTTTTGTGTACATTGTAAAGAACATGCATATATTAGCTAGAATTTACTTGGTGATAGTGTTCTGAATTTATGTATTTAATCTTAATAAAAAGATTTAGAATCCAAAACATATATAGCACCCAAATTGCAGCTGTATTACAATAGTAAAAGTTTGAGCCCAAATATGTTCGTTGGCTTTTTTTTAATTTTTATCGGAAAACTTAAATGGTATTTGGTAATCAGTTTTGTTTTCTTGCACACTATATTGAATTTTCTATTTCTGGTTCGTTTTAATGGGGAATAATTTCCTATTAATTAGGAAAAGGAATTGGAAGTCAGAAGCACTTGGGCCAGATCTAAAGGAGAAAAGATTTGCTGGTATATATCTAATACTAGTGTTAGGTGTGGCTTCTACACGACTAAAAAGGTGTTTTTGGCAGTACAACTTATACCAATTCCCTTAACAACGTAAACTATACTAGCAGAGCCAGAGCACTTCTATGCCAGTATAACTCCATCTGAACTGAGGCCATGTCTGTGCTGCAGACTTTGCTGGTGTAGCTAGGTCAGGGATCTTCTGCACACCCTGACTGATTCAGCTGTGCTGGCAAAACTGCATTGTCAGTAGGATAGCTTGTTTTGCTTATGGGGAGTGGTTTTACTGTGCCACTACAAAGTACAGCTTTCTGATATTGCTGTGTGCAGTTTAGAAGCACTTTTCCAATATAGTATACCAATATTCCTATTTGGTAAATCACTCCTAGTGTAGGCAAGCCTGAAAATCTGTATTTGTTTTTTCACTTGTAGAACTTGAGATTGCATCATGTTTGTTCTCAGTTTTGATAGGAAAAATGTAAGCTTTTAAAACAATTTCTTCTTTACAGCACCTGGAAAAGTAGCAGATAAAGTCATAATAGAAAACACTAGAGATTCCACCTTCGTTTTTATGGAGGGTTCTGAAGATGCTTACGTTGGGTATATGACAATCAGGGTAAGCAACCTGAGTAGAGCTTTTAATAAATGCAAAATTATGCTTTTTTTTTTTTTTTTTTTAATCAAAACATTAAATTTTATTCTTTTAGTTCAACCCTGATGACAAATCTGCTCAGCACCACAATGCACACCACTGCTTAGAGATTACCGTGAACTGCAGCCCAATAATAGATCACTGTATCATTAGAAGTACCTGTACAGGTTGGTGTTCTCTTCACTTTTAAATTAATTTTAACACAGTTACTGAAATGGGATAATTGCAGTGAACAAATTTTATCCCATCCCATCCATTCATAGAATCATAGGCTTGGAAGGGACCTCATGAGGTCATCTAGTCCAACCCCCTGCTAAAAGCAGGACCATTCCCACTAAATCATCCCAGCCAGGGTATTGTCTAACCGGGCATTAAGTATCTCCAAAGACGGAGATTTCACCACCTCCCTAGGTAACCCATTCCAATGCTTCACCATCCTCCTAGTGAGAAAGTTTTTCCTAATATCCAACCTCAACCTCCCCAGCTGTAACTTGAAACCATTGCTCCTTGTTCTGTCCTCTGTTGCTACTGAGAACAGCCTAGCTCCCTCCTCTTTGGAGCACCCCTTTAAGTAGTTGAAGGTTGCTATCAAATCCCCCCTCCCCCCCAGTTTTCTCTTCTGCAGACTAAATAAGAAGCCTAGTTCCTTCAGTCTTTCCTCATACATCATGTGCCCCAGCCCCCCTAATCATTTTCATTGCCCTCCACTGGACTCTTTCTAACTTGTCCACATCCTTTCTGTAGCGAGGAGCCCAAAACTGGACACAGTATTCCAGATGTGGCCTCCCCAGTGCCGAATAGAGGGGAATAATCACATCCCTTGATCTGCTGGCACCCCTCCTACTGATGCAGCCCAAGCACACACCATCCATCCATCGTGTGTGTGTGTGTGTGTGTGTGTGTGTGTGTGTGTGTGTGTGTGTGTATTAGCAGCACAAAACTTAGCCATTTTCCCCTTCCAATTATGTTTGGCTAAAACCTGTCCTTTTGGATGCAGACCCTGCTACAGTTTATCTTCACCTTAGTAATTTTGAGATTGAAATTATTACTGTGCCTGAAGATCATTTGGAAACCACAGCTAGTGCGGAGTGCCCTGGTTTGTTTGGACAGTAATATTTTATGCTTGGAGCACATAACGGTGGTGTCTGCTTACCAGATATCATAGATGAGATCCTGGCACCACTGAAGATTAGGGAAAAGAGTATTTTTGGGGAGGGGCCCTTTACTCTGGAACCTGCTCTTCCTCCTTGTTCTCCTGTTAGTTAGATAGTGCCATACACTATTGATCATCTTGGCATGATACAAAATATCTGATAGCTCAAGGCCCTTGAAGATGGTGAATTATAGAGGGTGTAAATAGATATAAGTGGGAGAGTAGTTAGCAGCCTTTGGAAAACTTAGAGAGTTTTATCTTGTGTTTTATAGCTGAATATTGTTCCATTTAGTGTGAAACCTGGGTGCACTTTTTGATTAACCTAAATAAATATACAAAGTATTCCCCATTCTTCCAGTGACATGTTATTTATGTAACCTTGAACATGTGACTTAAACTATATGAGCCTCAGTTTCCACATCTGCAAAATGGGGATAGCAATAGTTTCCTTCCTAGGTAAAATATTACTTCATTACTTAAAACAAAGCCACTAAATGAGGGCTACATTTTTAAAAAATACCCATGTTTGTATGCCAGTGCATATTTGGTTTTTTGTAAGAATAGGGCTATTTGTAAACAGACTACAGTGTTGAATCTTTGATAATTGTACCCTTTTCTTTCAGTTGGGTCTGCAGTATGTGTTAGTGGCCAGGGAGCTTGTCCCACTATCAAACACTGTAACATCAGCGACTGTGAAAATGTTGGACTTTATATTACAGATCATGCACAGGTACTGTTATTTCTATTTTTTTCTCTAATTTTTGTAGAACTGTGCACAGTGTATTACTGTTGATTGTTGATTTTTTTTTTTTTACTTTTTCCAGGGAATATATGAGGACAACGAGATCTCTAATAATGCATTAGCAGGGATTTGGGTTAAAAACCATGGAAACCCCATTATCAGACGGAATCACATTCATCATGGACGTGATGTTGGTGTTTTCACATTTGACCATGGCATGGTAATGTATATTTTTCTTCTGAAGAGACACTGTTAAACACTACTGCACATCCATAACTTAAACATCCCTGCATGTTAGCTTTGAGGAAATGCTCTTCAAGTGTTTGCTCGTGTGGTTTCATGGTAGGTGTATACATGCCATGTGCAATTTTGCTGGAGACTTTTCCCTTGGTGTTATCTGTTGGGCTGGCGCTAGTGCCCTCTAGAGCTGCACGCATCTGTGCCAGGTAGATGGGGCACAGCTGCTGGTCACGCATCCTCTCATTTCCTTCTTACAGCCCGTGATGGTTGCTGAAATGACTTTCTTGCTGAGGCAAGGCTTCTTCCCGGTAATTTGGACTCTCCTTCGTTTGTAGTTTTCGTTGTTTAGTGTACATAGTTCTTATAGTGTAAAGAGTTCCTGTCATTGAGAAACTTCTTTACCCCCGGGACTGGGCATGCCTCCATCCCTGGCCTTCAAGCCATCTGTTTTCTGCCGCAAACTGGTGCCAGTGAGTGACCCACACTCCAGCTGCTAATGTGTCTGGGGGAGATACACGTGACGGACAAGTGCCAGATCAGCTGTGAGTTTATACTCTCGCTAAAAGGATAGGGACATTCGGCTGAAGGCCATTCTCGTGAATGCTGCTTTCAGAGCCAAGCTGCTCCAGTTCGGGACCAAGCACCTCAGCATTAGTCACAGTGCTCTCTGACAACGTGCTCTGTCTGGCATCATTCACTATCTGTGGTGCTGAGGAAGAAGCACAAGCAGCAGCGCAGCAGGAGAGGGAGATTTTGGTACAGAAGAAAGACAAGCCAGCACAGTGAGATCCATGCCAGGCGACACATTGTCCCCTGAGCCAGTGAGGCCACAGTCAGCTCTTCCCAGGGTGTTGAGTCCAATGCCGGACCCTTCAGAAGCAGCTATTATCCAGTAGGCTGACGATCTCTTTGACCCTGGAGGCTTTCTAAGTGACAGAGGACCCCTTGCTCCCCGTTCAGCCAATCCCATGGAACATCTGCCAGCCCATGTGCCTAGAGGCACGAGGGAACAGGGAATGTTTGGCTATTTTACAGCAGTGGCCCCTTCGACAACCTCTGTGGCAAGCCTTCCGGGGTCCCAGCATCAGGGGCACTGATCTGTCGCTGGTCCCCGGAACCCAGCCACACACCCATGCAGAAGGGTGTATAGCTCCACTGTGGTCCTCAAGAGATGTTTCTTTGGAGTCTGATGGGGACTCTCTTTGCTCTGCCTAGGGCACATCATGAGTACTCAGCCTATGAGCCACCAAACTTTGGTACCTGCCCCTCCGGCCGGTTCTTGGCCGATGCAGTGGCTATACTGGCATTTCTGGGGCTTCCTTCCCGCTGTGCCTATTTGGAGCTATAGAGAGATAGTTATGGAGGCAGAGGGAATTCCTTTGCTTCCAAGTGACTGGTGGGGACCCTTATACCAGCGCATACGTGTGGAGCTCCAAAGGGCAGTAAACTAGCCCAACTCTAGCTCTAACTATGGGAAAAATCCCTGGCATGCACGTGAGTAACACATTTCAAAGAAAACAGTTACAGAAGGTTAGTAACCATTTTTTATTTGTGATTAGATACTTTGAAAATCTCTAATGTTGCGACTCTTTGTATTCCAAAATTGCTTACCTTAGTTTTAAAAAGAAATGTATCTGAAAAGTGAAAACCATAGCATAGGATTATAGCTATTTTCACAGTAGGTTGGCAACACAAAAATTCAGAACAATGAGAAATCACTGCTGTAATAAAATGTAAATGTTTAGGTGCATACTTGCACTGCTTAGATTGGATTTTTTTTTTTTTTTTTTAAGGTTGTTAAATTAATTCAGTACCTTAAAGATTTGGGTGTGTAGTAAAATAGAACATGAGAACAGAATCAATCTGATTTTAATGTTACTTTTCTATAACAGAATACACCAAACCTTTTTAGTAGAGTTTTCTGAGTAATATGTAGGTTATTAGCTTTTCTATCATGGAATTACTGGTGGGATCCACCCATTACCCCAGAATCGTGCTTTAGAATTGAAGCTTTTTTTTTTTTTTTAAATGAAAAGTTTCTACCCTAGTAGTTACAAAAGAAACCTTAAAAATATGAACTGACTGTAAATAAATGCGGTGGTGTTGTCTTGATTCTGCACAGACTCTGAAACAGTAACTGGAGAGTAAACTGCCCTGAGTAATCCTAATGAATTATCTCTGAAATACAGAGATGAAACTGTACATGTCTACATAGCTGTGTTTCCTTTCGGATCATTCTAGCAGAAATTTCCTGCTGGTGTGTTTATCCAACATTCCCAAACCCCTAATCCATACATGTTTCAGAGCCAAAAGTCCCAACTTTCCTTCTATCCAGTTGCCAAAACCAGCAGTTTCCTCCAACCGTTTCCCTCATGCAGTTATGTATACAAATATGTGCAGCATGCTGAGTGACTGAAAATGTGGATTGAGAGTAAGGTACAGTTAATGTAATATCAAGCTAAAGATGGGGCCTACTGCACTAATTGTATTATTCATTTTGATATTTAATATAGTAAAAGTCTGCTAACCTCTGTAATTTGGAGCATAAAGTGGACCTGCCAGCTTTTCTGAAAGGCAGCTTCATATTCCAGTGCTGGTATGCTATCAGAGAGAGACTTCAAGCATTTTAAAAAATGATACCTAACTCCTTACCTAAGTTTTATTTAAGGTGTGTGTGTGTAAGTGGCAGGAAGAAATATGTCAAACAGAGACCGATGAACGATAATGTCCCTGTTTTAGTCTTGTAGTGTTCATAAAATCCTTTGCAAGAGCACTTCCCTTATCTTACAGGCTTTTTGGCTAACAGTATTTTCTTTGTTTTGCTGTGTGCTGGTAACAGGGTTGGTGAGAGAACATCACTGGGTAAAACCTCTTTTTGGTAACATTGTCTATTCCTTATGCAACTACTAAGTGTGTCTAAGAAAAAGTACACGAATTTTCTGAATTGTCTTTGTCATCAACTTCTGTCATTATTTGGTATTTCCCCCCCTCCCCCCCATACCTTTTGTGACACACTTGTGTTTCTAAAATCTGGAGATTATTAATACTTTCCAGTAGTGAATTCCTATCCTGTACGTACTCAATTCCTTTGAGTTATTCCAAATTGCTGCACTTGAGAGCTAGCTGTAAAGTGCTTTGTTTATCATATTTCTTGTTTGTAGGCCATTCTGTGTTTCAGCAATTGTGGGCTCTTTAACCTCTTGTCATTGGAGTGGCAATTTTCCAGCATTTGTATTCATTGTGTGGCACAGCTTCAGACCTGCCAGTTCCAAACAGTTAACAAGCAGGCATTTAAAAATGCAGTGTGCTGTTAGGAAACTTCTTAGGTATCAGGCACACTGTTACCAGGGGCGTGATGTGAGTTGGCACAGATACCTGCCATAAATCATATATTTAGTCAGTGCATGAAAAGAAACTTCCATTTACCAAGAGAATACTTAAAAAAAAAAAAAAATTATCTAATTTAAAAGCTTTGGCAACAGGCAGTCAGTTTTGTTCCTCTCTCTCCCTCTACACAGAGTATATAATAATCTTGCCTACCTTGATGAATGTGCTGTGTCTGTGTTCACACTGAGATAGTGCAGTAACATGGGACTTACTGGGTAATATCAGGAATTTGCATCTCATTTTTTAAATAAAAAATGAAGTAGAAAGTTTAGTAAAATTTAAAAAAAATAAAATAGCTATAAAAAGCCCTTTTTTGTGTGTTGCATGTTGATAACACTACTGAACAGTGAGGAAGTTCCTCTGGGTTGTCAAATCAAAGGTTTGATCTTGTAAACTTTTACAATTGAGTTTAGTCTCATTGACTTGAAATCGTGGTATAAAATAAATGACATAGAAAGACTTCCAAACTTTTGTGAGGCAGATTTTACACCTGCATTTCTTTTTAAACAACCAATCAGATTAACTGTGTTTTTTAATTAAAATATCAGGGACTCAGAGTCTTCACCTTATTTAACCTTTTTGTAACTAGTTTGCTCTTTTCCCTTCTTGCTCCCCTAATGTTTTGTTTCTTATCCATTTCTGTATTATAGTCTTTTCTTTATGGTATTTTCTACATTGTTGTTCTGTTTGATTTGTTACATTCCACCGGTGCATTCACACTGATGCTTTTACTGCTGTCTGTAGCACTTTCCGCAGCAGCTGAGTGAACCTAGCTCTTGATAAACTGACAGTCATTACTGTTTCTTTCTTCTTATTATATATCCCCACCAAAAATTAGTGGATTGTTTTGGTGTTTCTGTATGTAGCTATATGGGAGGCAGAGAAGTAAAATTAATTAGGTTCATGTTCATTCTGATTTGCTGAGTAAATTCTATGAGTTTATGGGACACTTGGTGAGTCCCTTTTTAGGTGAGTGGCACATACCAGCAATTTGATTGACTTAATATACGTGTGCAGAAAGGGTATTACATCATAAGTCATTTGAAAATTAATTATGTCTACTCTGTGAGGAGATCTGGTGTGGATCTGTTAAGTAGTACCATTACCATAGAAATAGGGGTAAACAATGACATTAACATGTTAAAATCATGACGCTGAATTATTTGCATTCATTTTTGTTACTCGAATGACTGTTTTTTTCAAGACATAAAATTGGATTTGTTTTATGACCTCAAAGCATCGCAACAACAATCTGAAGGATAAAACAAAACTAAAAATAAATTGGTACAGGTATCAGCCATGATATTGACAAAGCTGCCTTGGATGCCAGTGGAGAAGCGCCTAGGCTTCTATTGGTAATTAGATAAAATAACTTTTTTAATAGAAAGAATTATTTTTTCTTCACACATTGAGATTTTTTCTCATGCTCTTAAGATTTTGCAATCTTTAATTTGTTGGTATTTATAAAACAGGAAAACAAATTTCCAGAAATCTAATGGTAGATTAAAAAGCTTTATAAAAGAGTAGTAAATCCAGAACAAATAGATGAAAATAAAAAATAAATATTATTTTCATTTTAAACAAACAGTTTTGAGAGCTTCTTCTGCGTTTCTTTAAGATTGGTCTACACTAGGGTTTTGTCAACAGAAGCCAGCTTTTGTAGATAAAACAGTAGAGATGTACAGACTAAAATGCTCCTCCCACTGATGGAACTCCCCTGCTGGGTCGACATAATAAAACCAGCCCAATGAGAAGTGTAGGGCTTACGTCAGCTCAATTAAGGTGATATAATGTCAGTGTAGACACTGCACCCCTTAAACTGGCAGTTGAGCAGTTGGACCCTGCTTCTGGCTGGGAGCAGGGCAAGAAGCCCAGATGCATCTCCACTGGCATCAGGGCAGCCTTTTCAATATCATGGCTGATACCTGTACCAATTTATTTTTAGATTTTGTTTTATCCTTTAGATTGTTGTTGTTATGCTTCTAGGTCACAAATATATTGTAATTGCTAGTATGAAATCCAGAAAATAAAAGAAAACAATGCAACTTCAACTACTGAATAACTTTTTAATATGAAAATGTGGAAACAGTCTTTTGAATTTATCTGATTCTGTGGAATTTAAACAAACTGCACCACAATAGAACCTAACTGCCAGCATTAAACTGCATTAGTGATTGTTGTAACTGCACACAGGCACACTTAGCTTTATTGATTACAGGTGACATGACTGTTTATTCTCAGAGCAGCTTTTTTGCCATTACAAGTGTGATCTTGTGTCCACAACTAGCACTTTGTCTAGTGATGGTTTTTATGTATTCACACTGTGCAGCTATCTTGTAGTGACTTAGCAACAGCCTCCTGCTAAGATTCCAAATGAGGTAGAATGAGTTTAGAAACCCTTAGAAGAGGAGGAACAGGTTTTGGTTCTTTTGAGTGCTGTTCCCTTCATACATGGGTTGTGCATGTAGAGGCCCATCATGCCCCAGAGCTGGAAATGTTTGAAGAAGCATACGTTGACTTACATGTGCATTGCACATCAGCAACTTGGTGTGTCTGAGGTCTTATGAGGTTGCATGGATCGACGTCCCTCCAGGTACCCTCTTACTATGACATGGTCAGAGTTGGAACCCCTTGTCCTCTTTGTTCTTCTGAATTGCATAGCTTGTTTCTATTTCGTTGTACGTAGTTCTTTTATTAGTAGTTGATAGTAGCTCATTGTAGCTTCCTGTTTTTTACCCCATGTGAAGCATCCCACTTGCTGTGGGGAGTATGCACTCACAAGCTGGTTTTAAGAACTGTGCTTTGTGTCTGTGCTGCTTCTCAGTGAGTGAGTAGTACCAACATTGGCTTTACTGTCTCGTCACCCTCTATTCCACCGTGGACTCATGAGGCTCAAGAACTCCAAATTCACAAACAAAGAAGAGGCAATGTGACTCCATGGGCACTGGACTTCGGCACTGGTGGACCCACTAGAGCCCCAGCCTGAACATCAGTGAGTGCTTCTTCTGCCAGGGCGGTACTGGTGGCAGCAGCAAAACCCCATCCTGCTCATAAGAAGCACAGTCCTAGGCATAAGGGTGGATCCCAGACAGGGATCCTGTCTCCAAATGCAGCTTTGCCTCCCCAAGCTGTGCCAGGTCAAGTGAGAAGCTGTGCACTGATCTAGCAGCACACCTCCCTCCCCTCCTCAAGAAGTTTAGGTAGAATACAAGACTAAACATTGCTGTGACCAGCCGGTATCATCTTCTGCCTCAGTCACTGGACCACTGCTGTTGCCCCAGGCTCTCTACATCCTGCCAGGTGTGTCTGGCCTTTCGTGCCTGGCCAACTATCTCCTCTCACATCCACAGCAGAGTTGCTTCTGCCCTATAAGGGTTCCCCGCTGTAGCACGAATCACCCGGGATCGTGCACCTGGCAGACGAATTGTTGTTTCTCTGTCAACCACCAGTACCACAACTTGGGACTTCATTACAGGTCCTACAAGCACCACAGCTCCACCCACCCTGATGGCATCAACCTTCATGGACCAGCCATCTGACTTCAAATGTCTTTGGAATCAAACTCTGCCTTTTCAATGACATGTTTGTATAGTTCAGAGCCACAACACTTGCCCTACGCTCCAGCATATGTAACTCCTGTGGAGCCTTGATTCTGATAACATGGCCACCAGTGAAAGCAGACTCATAAGCCTGGTCTTACTGGCCTCCTTGGGATCACTATTGTGGCCACGGAGCACTACCAGATCCTCAGTCTCAGCCTTTGCCCATTTACACTGCTCTTTGCTCAGTCTGTGAGGGACACCACCATGCCCCCTGCTCCTTTGGCACTGTTGCAACCACCAATCCCAACTGGAGCCTCTCTTGTCCCCCAATGAGGCACTCTCCCTTCTCTTCCCCCATCTCCCGACTATGGCCAGAACCAGGACTTCGGAGGATGTGAGGGACCCCTAGGACAAATTCCTAGATATCCTGTAACCAACTGGACCTTCACATACCACATTCCCTATACACAATGTGCTCCTCCAGTGTGTCCTAGCATCCTGCACTCTTGACACCCAAAGAGCTAGAAAGATGGTGTTTGTCTCTGCCAAGGGCACTGACTTCCTTTTCATACACCCACCACCAAATTCTCTTGTGGTACAAGTGGCAATGGAGTGTGCTGACAGAAGCATTTAGAGATCACTCCTCCAGACTGAGCGAGCAAAAAGCTTGACTCGATAGGACACAAAGTTTATTCATTGTTGGGCCTACAGTTCCTATTGCCAGCTAGAGCACCCCTCCAAACAACCCTTTAGACTCTTCCCTTGTGACCTGTGGGGGTCTCTGGACATCCATTTCAACACAACTTTCTGTAAAAGGATGCATATGACCAACTCCAAAAGGGTGCCATAGAACATGTTTTACACCAGTACCATGGCCATGGATTCTACTCCCCGTATTTCTTTCTTTCAAAAGAGGGGGTGATGATTGCCGCATTCTGGATCTAGAGGCCTTAAACCTGTTATTCACAAGTTCCATTTCCAAATGCTTACTCCTCCCCAAATCATCCACCTAGTTCGTGGCTCTCAATGCAAAGAGCACGTATTTCCATGTGGACATCCATCCTGCCGATTGCAAATTCCTTTGCTTCACAGTGGGAGACTCCCATTATCAATTTCAAGTCCTCCCTTGTGGGATCATCACCACTTCCTGGATTTTCAAAAAAGTCTTCACAGTTGTTGCAACCTATATGCAACACCTTGGCCACTCCGTTTCCATGCCTGGATGACTGACTCCTGGTTGCTTTGTTTATGAACACTCTATGCCATCATTCGTACACTGCAGGATCTCCTCTTCATCAACTAGGACACGTTTACCCTTGTGCCAATCGACAAACTCATAGGAACGTGCTTGGACTCCTTTGCAGGACCGGCCTTCCTCCTGACAAACCACTTTGCTGCTTTTCCTTCCCTCATCATGCAACTGCGGCATTGTCCCCACATACTTCTCCAACTGTGCCTTTTGCATCTGGGACATATGGTGGCATCCACCATCATCATTTTGTATGCATCACCTTCAGCCATGGCTTCACTTTCTGTACAATCCTCAGAGGGATCACCTCAACAAACAAGCTCTCCTCCCTGCCTCAGTTTTTATTTCCTTTTTATGGTGGTACAATCTATCCAAGGTGAAGGCAGGCATCCCTTTCAGCTGTCCTACACTTCATACCATCCTCACCACAGACTCATCACTTGTGGGCTAGGGTGCTCACATAGAGGACTGCATGGCCCACGCCTTTGATTCCCTCAGAGAGTCAAGGATGCACATCAACATACTAGAACTATGAGCTGGCCTGCACACTTGTCAAGTGCTTCTTCCTCTTATCCACTTCAGACATGTGCAACTCCTCTAGGACAACATGACGGCTGTTGTATATATGTAAACAAGCAAGGTGGAGGCAGATCTCTGATCTTTTGTCTGGAGGCAGTCCACATGTGGAAGTGGTGTCTATGGCATGACCTAACACTTCATGCTGTCCATCTATTGTACCGACAACAATCGTGCAGACACGCTCAACTGCTTCTTTCATTGCAACCAGGAGTGGGAACTCCATGGAATTCCACTCTTTTCTCCGTATTCTGTTAATGGGACATGCAACGCTGGGAGCTTTTCACAACTGCTACCGACTGCAAGCTTCCCTTCTTCTCCTCCAAAGGTACTGTTGGGCACGGCTTTCAAGGATATGCAGTTCTCCCCACTTTGACACCAGGAGAACATTATACCTTCCTGCCCATACTGCTCCTCCCACAACTGTTCCATAAAGTGAGGCGAGGTTGAGAAGGCCTCATCCTCATAGCCCCCTTTTGGCCATGTCAGTATTGCTTCATCAATGTTCTTCATCTTTCAGCTTTACCTCCAGTCCGTTTCCTTTTTCCTGAATCTCCTCATGCAGGCACAGGGTCAGGTCTGCCATTCCAGTGTGGACCTTTTTCATCGTACGGCCTGGTAATTAAATAGGGCCCACAAGTAGATGGGTGCTCCACACCAGTGCATGATGTCGTCAAACACAGCAGACACTCTACCAGAACATGCTACCAAGCCAAATGGATACACTTCATGGCATGGGTATCCCACCATCATCACATGCTGGACACCGAGTCCATGTCGGCTGTCCTTGAATATCTGTCCAATCTTTGACTTTCGGGCCTTGTCCATTCCTCTATTTGTGTTCACTTAGTGGCGCTCAAAGCCTTTCTCCCACTTATAGATGGCTTCTCTACCTCAGCCACCCAACCACCACTTGATTCCTTTGAGGTCTTCTCAATACCTTCCATTTGGTCTGAAAACTCACTCCCCCTTGGGACCTTTAACCTCATCCTTTCTGCCCTCATTAGGCCACCCTTTAAGCCCCTGGCTAATTGCTCCGTCACCTGCCTCTCCATGAAGGGGACCTTTTAAGTGGCCATAATCTCTGCTCGATGGGTTAGTGAACTGACATCCATGGCAGTGATGCCAGGTGGCAGTAAGACTCGGGAAAGGAAGTAACCCTCCATGATGCAGTGGGAGACCCATTTAGAGAGGCGCTGAGGGAAAAGGGCATGGCCTCTGCAGTGTTCCGCTATAGTGAGGACTCTGGGTGAGGCTCAGAAAACATGGGTATGTTGAAGATAAAAGGCCATCACACGATGGAAGTCAAGGGAATGAAACACATGCTTCCTGAAGGGTAGAAAGTTGGACATGAATGACATAATTGAAGTGGAATGGAGAGGCTATCTTAGGGAGAAGCTTGGGGTGCAGTCATAGAGAGAACCTTATCTTTGTGGAACACAGTAAAGGGCAGGTCAGCAAGAGTGCAAGCCACCACATCTGCTTTCCTTGAGGATGTCCCATGGGAGGACATTTGTAAAGCAGCAATGTGGTCCTCCATTCACACCTTCACTGCTCATTACGCCATAGCCCATGCGGCAGCAGTAGTTGTGACAGTTGGTTGCATAGTCTGACAAATTTTTACTTCTATTGAGCCTTTACTCCCACCTCTAAACTATTTGCTAGGTTACCCACATATGGAATCCACATAGGGACCAGCACTTGAAGAAATGGAACTTATTTCACTGTGGCTGAGCATTTTTTTGAGATCTGAATTCCAATCCTGCCATTCTTTCTGTTATGAGCTCTGTGTGTCTGTAAGAGACTGGATGTGCGTCAAACTGCGCAGCCTCATAAGATCTTGGACGCGCCTTGAGACTGACATGCGTGTGGGTCGATAGATAACACTTCAAGAGGTTTCTGCTCTGGCACATAGTGCCCATGACCACCCCCCATATGGAATCCAGATAAGGAGCACACATCTTGAGGTACCTCCAGTTACAGTAAGAAGTCTCCATATATGCCCCTTTCTGCCTCTTTCTTGAACAGAGTAGCTTAGCTGCTTCATCTTCTTACTTGAGGGATGCCACGGCTTTCCAGGATGTAGTGGACAGAATATTATAGCTTTGTAGATTCCTCTAGTGATTCTTTTGTCCATGAAGTTTTTTATTAGACATCTTGAAGCAACAAGACAAGGGAAAGTAGCTCATTTCAACAACGTTTTACTAAAAACAACCAAATAAGTTTTAAAATTACCTTGCCTACACTAACTCTGTTTCTAGGAAACAGGATTCTTTATTTCAGGTCTTCTCAAACTGTGGTATACAGAATACCTGCAGAAGTGTAAAAAGCCCTGACTGGTCTGGTGGTGCTGGCTCTTATTTGCGGATGTTACACTTCTTAAAGAGGGCAATGATTAATAATTTCCTAATACTACTTTTCCATCTAAGCAATTGCTGCAGTTGCCACCGGATGTTATGTGGTTGCTACTAAGACAGAAGATGGTCCATTCAATAATGAAAAAGAGGTGTGTGGTAGGCCACAATACATTAGCTGTATGCAGGTTATTCTATGAAGTTTGAAAAACACTTTTAATGCTAGGAAGCATGAGTATAGTTCTTTCATCATTCCTACCTCTAGCTCATTTGTGGCGTCACCTTCCTGGGACAGCTCAAACTGGCAAAATAGCACATTTACTTTAGTTATGAGTTGGAAAGACTGCACTTTTTTGTCATGAAGGTATACATTTCTAAGGTGATCCTTTTTGGGTCCCGTCCTGATTTTTGTCTAGCTGTTTCTTGTAGCTGCTGAGGACTAAAGGAGGAGTTTCCTTAACTTGTTCTGAAGAACTCTGATCCTTAGTTCTTGAAACATATTTTAAATGTTTTACAAGAGGAAGTCTTTTGATTTTACATTTTATCACTGGCTTTTAAAGGAAGGAAGGCTTAGAGATCATGCTGCTCATGCCTGGAGGCATCTTTTTAGAAGAAGATTTAATGAGGTCAGTGGCCTGGCTGTTTGCAAGCACATGCATGATAGGGATGTCCTGATCACCAAAGACCTTGTTCAGATTTTTCACCCTATTATATTGACACTTTGTAGACTTTATTTTTCTCTAGCAAACACAATCAGGTGTATCAGCATTCAGCTGTCTTGCAGAGTTTGTCTGATCCAGTGCTCAGCAGTCCGCTGGATGCTGAAAACTCTGCAAGACAGCTGGCTGCTGATACACGTGATTGTATTTTGCCCAATTCAGATAGGTATAGATGTTCTTTTTTCAGTTAATGCGCAGTGTGTTGATTTTTCTCTTGGACTTCGCATGTTGTGTATGCTTTTCTGTCCCAGAGAAGTAGTAGAAGCAGTTTCTCTGCAGCTCACGTTTTTCCAGATAGCAGGATAGTGATGTGAGTTCTGTATCCAACATGTCAACACTTTAAAAAAAAAAAAAAAAGGCAAGCAGTGGGAATTTAAAGCCAGCCCACATCTTGTTGGCTATGTCTACACTTGTGAATTTAAGTTGACTTAGCATGTCCACACTCAAAAATTAAGTCGACTTAAAGGGGACCCTGCCAAATCAACTTAGAGCGTCCACACTGGACGCCTAAGTCGACTTCTAGGGGCTAGGTGTACCTGGACAGGTCCACAGTGGTGGGGGGGGAGGAGGAGGGGCACCCCTTGCCAAGTGCCAGGGGGCTCAGCATTTGCCCCATTGTACCTGGGTACAGTGGGGGCTGAGCAGGACAGGGACACTGGCAGGGCATAGGAGCAGGGTGGGCAGGGCTCTGTCCTGCCCTGTGGGGGGGTATGCCAGGCTCTGCCTGTGTCAGCCACCCTGGCAGGGAGGGCAGTGTGGGAGACTTGAAGCCCTTTAAGTTGACCTAAAGTCGACTTAGCCAGTGTGAATGCAGAGTAGCCCTAAGTCAACTTAATAAAGTCAACTTAGCCAGCAAAGTCAACTTAAAACGAGGTTTAATAAAGTCGACTTTAATTTTCCTTAAGTCGACTTAAGCTGTTGCTTAAGTCGACTTAAGGAAAATGTAGTGTGGACGCAGGTTAAATTAAGTCGACTTAAACTGCTGCTTAAGTCGACTTAATTTGTAAGTGTAGACGCACCCGTTGACACTTTTTAAGAGAATTTACTTATGAAGGATACACTCATCAGAGAGATTCAGGCATACAGAGTTAGAGGTACCATGATCATGTGGTAGATGTGCACAATGAGGAAGGACTAGCTTTTTTTGTGTATAGTGCCATGGGTGGGGATGCCCATCTAGCAAAATAAAGGTTACATGACTGACCATATTCCAGACTAGCAGCTAGCAGGGGCTGCTTGCTGTAAAGAGTCACTGGTAATTAGTTTAGTTGCTGAGAATAGGTCACAAGTTATATAGATTATAGGTCTGGCTGTGTGCTAGGCTTCTTGGGTGTGTATTATATTCAGGCACAGCCAGGACAGAGGCAGGGTTAAGGTTGGTTCAAGCTGCCATTTGCATCTGATACTGGACTGGAGGGATGATGCAGCACAGCAGCAGCTGCAGTAGGAAGAGAATCCCCATAACACTGTGTGGGTACCTCTGCCTCCAGCATAGCACTCTAACAAGCCCTTCCCAGTTGGCTTGTCTCCCCAGCATGTTCCTTATATTTGGGGCTTGTGAGGGCTTCTGCACCAGGCCATTATGGCAGCCTTATGCTGTGGGAATTCTCCATCAGATAGCTATAGCACTTCTCCAGTCTTTATTCTGCCACAGCAGAGTATGGGCATTGAACTGCTTGGAAGAATCCTTTCCTGTATTCTTATACTTACTGCATGCTCCTTTTTCAGGCTAGCAAACTTGGAAAGGAATAAAATACCCTGGTTGTATTTTCAGAAACTGTACTATCTTATCTTTCTTTATCACCTTGCATGGAAGCATCCAAGATAACTTAGACCTAAAAGCATAGTGTAGTGTATTATTCAGAACTCAACTTGCATTATTAGGAAGTAACTTTATTCAGGGATGGCTGGAGCCCAGAATAGTTGGAAAGACTGGATACCCCGCTCTGAAAAAAATTACTTCTGTAATTGTTAATTTTGATCTCCCAAATAGAATTAGTCAGTGAATTAAACAATTTGGGGCTCTTCCTTTTCCCTAAGTAAATTCTGTTTTCTAAGTAAATTGTACATCTCTTGAAAATGAGTAGACAGCACCTTCAGCTCAGCTTCCTGCCTCCTTATTTCACTTGGAAAAAAAAGTCAGTTGCAGCTGCTATGCTCCCATTGTTTGCAATAGAAGTGAGGTCAAGTTACTTTCAGGAAAGATGGTGGCTCCTCCATGTTATGTTAAGCAGAGAGAAGCTCTGTGGGAGTAGAGAAATAACTACAATGGCCCTCTTTGCTCATGGCATCTTGTTGCTTCAGTCCCACTGAGAACAAAGAAAAGGGCAGCCATTTTGCAAGAGAATAATTCTCAGCTTTCTTCTGTAGGAAGATTATTGGATCTTTATGTGCATGACCAGTTCCTGAGCCTATGTCTGAAGAAGTAAGATATGCTATTTGGGATAAATCCCTGGACTGTATCAAAAAAACAGAAGACCTGGCTGATTCATGTAAACAAGCCAGAATGTCCTGTGAGTGCAGGCTGCAGAGAGAAGGGGTAGAAAATCATGGTAAAGGGGGTGGAAGTGAGGGCATTTTGTCTTTGAGAAGAGAGGAAATGGCTGTGAACCCAGGAACTCCCCGTGGGAAACCACAGGCACCCTGTAGAGGGGAATGGTCCAGGAAGTTATGTTATGTGTAATATCACTGAATGCTTAAGAAATAAGTGCCTTAAACTGAAAAAAAGTTAAGCCCATGCCCCATCCAACCAGGTTAATGCAGCTGTCCTTAACACAGGATCCCTAGAGTACTTGGAGGTCAGCTGATTATTTTGTGAGGTCAGACTCATTGGAGGTGGACATGGAATTTGTGGAAGCTGCCAAGATAAATGGCAAAGAATGTAGCGGGAAAAGAGAGACTGGTGCACAGATTTCTTTGGTCAGGGAAAGCATGGGTAATCAACTAGACTCTAGGGGGAATGCAGAACCTATAGCATTTAGACTATACAAATTCGCTGTACCTCTGGCTAAAGTACACGTGGGATGGGAAGATCAGGTGCAAACTTGTAAGTTGGTCTGTGAGACAATATTCCAGCAGCAATTCTTGTAGGAAATGGTATTTTGTCTGTGTCTAAAGTGGTGAATCTAGTAACTTGCAGCAAAAAAGGAATTGTGCAAGAATAGCAGCAGCTGTGCCTGGCAGGTATGGCCCCAGGCCAGCTGGAGAAAGCAGTGTGTTTTCAGGAATGTGGGCAGTCAAGGTCAGCTCCTGCACAGCAGAGGAGAGTAGCTAGGATACAGTGCTGGAAGGGGAGGAGTTGTCCTCTGTAACTAGAGAAGATATTCAGATTGTTTGCAGCCAGGGTTTTGCAATGAGCACAAAGCAAACCGCATGCTAGACAGCATCCATGGGTACATCCTCAAGGAGACACCAGTGAGAGAAAACAGGGAAAGATTTTTTTGAAGAGGAATGGATATTATACAGGGAATCTTCTCCGAGGAATGATAAAAGCCCTGGGAAACCTTGTAAGCAGCTAGTGATATTAATGTTGCTAGCCCCTGATTTATCTTTGCATGTATCTTGGGGGTACGTAGAAACAATGAGAGGTTAAAGAAGAATTTTTACTGGCCAGGTACAGAATGATGCTGGTAGCTATTGTAGGTCATGTGAATTGTCAAAAGAGGAGAGACCTGCAAGACCCAGAAAATCCCCCTACTCCCTTTGCCTGTAATACAAGAGGCATTTCACTGGGTAATAATGGACATTGTGGACCCTATGCTGTGTTCTGTCCAAACGGGGAAAAACCTCTCATATCTTGGTGGTAGTGGATTTTTCCACTAGATACCCTGAAGAAGTAACACTGACTAATGTAGAGGCTGATACTGTGGCAAAAGCCTTCTTGCTATTTGTAGTAGAGTGGTTTTTCCTGCAGAGATTTTATCAGATCATTGGTCAAATTTCATGTCCCAGCTATATAGTAAATTATGGAAGTTTATATTGAAACTACTAAAGGCGGCTCCAGATCATTTAGAGACAAATGGCTCGGTGGGGAGGTTCAAGAGGACACTGAAATCAATGTTGGAATGTGTGTGAACCTAATACATTTTCTGTGAGCATCCAGTGCAAGGGACTGGTCCTTGCAGGCAGATGATTCTTGGTGTGAACTGAGGCTGGAAGAGTATTGAGGTCGCACTGCATGGAGTATCCAAGTTGGACAAAGCCAGGGTGAGACTTGTGGGCTGCTGGCAGGTTTTTGAGGTCGGAGATCTGTACCAAAGCCACAAGACCCCAAGGTTGCAAGGCAGACATTGACACCTTTTATGGCTTGAGTGAGTCCCAAAATGCCACATCCCATAAAGGGACTGTATTTCAGACAGTGCTAAGAACCTGCCATTGAAAGCCAGGTGTCCGAAGTTGGCCATCCCAAATCACTAGTTACTCTTGGAAATGTTGGCCATTATCACTTAGATCACTTAGGTCTTTAGACTTTACCTTGATTACCCTAAACAATGAGAGAAGATTAAAGAAGTTTGATTTATTCAGTTTATATTAAAAAATATTGAGCAAAGCAGTTTGTGAACTCAGTCGGGGCAGGATTCTGAAAGCCTATCTAAAAAGGAAATTAAATAAATGAGTAATTCAAGTACTCCTTTCTCCACTCCACTAAACTGCAATAAGAAAATAGTTATTGGAGAATGATGGTAGGACAAATAATACAAATAGATATTCTTTTCCTTTGCTTATGCCGTTTTAGTGGTTTGGTTGATTGGTTTTGTTTGTTTTTTATCCATGCATGGATGCAGCCATACAGATTTCGAGGCTTTTTCCTCTTCTAACTTCAATAGCTTACTCTTCTTAAATTGTTTCTTCTTAGTTCTCTACTTCCATTTCAAGATCTGCTAATTTCTCTTGGAGAATCTTTTGTGAAACACTTAAGATTTTATTAATATTTTCTTTTACTACTGGTGATGGTTGTATGAAAAGAATTCTTTTCTTTAAAAGAGGTTTGTTGCGTTTTTCTCACATGAAGTAATAATTTGCCAGTTTGATATCAGTCATTCACTCTGGAAATGGTTGGTAGCACAAACAAGAATATGGTATTAGGGAATAAGAAGAAGGAGCAGATCCTGTTTCTTCACAGATCACTAGTAATAAATATGAAGGGAAAAACTGAAAAGACGACATATAAACAACTTTCTTTGGAAATGGAATGCTGCTGGCTGCCATGCCTCTTCCCCTCCTGCCCCCCTCACGTCTCCATGTGGCATAATTTGCTTTGCTAGATTGGGGAGAAGATATTTTTTTAAGCACTTACTGGTGTAATTAAACACCCAGTTTTCCCACTCTTCGGTGCTTCGCTGGATTATTTCCTTTAGGTGCAATTTTGGAAAGACTTTCAAGCAGTAACTTTATTTTGATGAGCTATCACAGTGAAGTCTAGTAAAATTAATCCCTTTTAAGGATCAGCCCCCTCAAACACAGTGGTGGTTCTTGCTTTGGTTATGCTTGAAAAAACACAAGTCTTAAAAGTTTTTATGTTGTTGAATTTGAAAAACAACAAAATACAGATTCAATAGAGCAGTTTCTTAAAATAGTAATTTTTGGTATGTTTTTTTTACACTCAACTCACAGCGATATTCGTGTAAAACAATTCCAAAGATGCAGCACTAGAAAACAAGAATCTGTGGGTCTATTTTCAGTAAATACTAATAGATAGCAATACAAAGAAATCTCTTTTTAGTTCATGAATAAGGTTTTCTGTAGTTGTTTCATTTTAGTTGCTTGGAAAATGCTTACGCTACAGTGATGTTGACAGTAATTACCTAGGTGTATAGGATAGTGGTACTTTCGGGGGAACATGGTTATCTTTTGTTCCTTTCTAGATTCCCAAGTTTTTGGGGAGCATGTTAGAACTACAAGCTTTACATCATATTTTAAAAAAGATATTCTTACAGAAAACTTTGTGTTGTTTTGTGTAGGGTTATTTTGAAAGCTGCAACATACATAGAAACAGGATAGCAGGCTTTGAGGTCAAAGCTTATGCCAACCCTACCGTAGTTCGATGTGAAATCCATCATGGTCAGACTGGAGGAATCTATGTTCATGAAAAAGGAAGAGGACAATTCATAGAGAATAAAATCTATGCAAACAATTTTGCAGGTGTTTGGATTACCTCAAACAGTGATCCAACAATAAGGTTGGTTTGTTTCTTTGATGGTCGATGCTTGTTTAGGGGAAAAATGTATATATTACTCCATTTTTTAAATAAGATTAACATTCCTACATATTTAAAATGAAATGGATGTATCAGTATGCAATGGAATTATATTTCTAATTTGCTTGCGTACAATACATTTTTGTAAGTATGTATTTTCATAAATTTCTGCAATCCTAACATTATTCCAGACTTCAGAACCTAATAACGTTACATATATTTATACATTTTCTATATGTTTAGATTTTATGGTGCAGTGTAATTTACTTTCGTGGTTTTGTAATGTGTGGTTTTGTTTCTTAGGGGCAATGCAATTTTCAATGGGAATCAAGGTGGAGTTTACATCTTTGGTGATGGAAGAGGCCTTATTGAAGGAAATGACATTTATGGTAAATTTATACATTTATCTTATTGCATCTTAAACTTTTTATATATCGTGTGTCAAATTTTCCTAAAGTATGATCCCTTTCAACAGGTAATGCGTTAGCAGGAATACAGATCCGAACAAATAGTTGTCCCATTGTTCGACACAACAAGATTCATGATGGCCAACATGGTGGTATTTATGTGGTGAGTATTAACTACATATAGAGTTTAAGCATGCAAATTCTGCTAGGTAGTATTTCTTTGAGTGTTAGGGAACTGTAATGCCTTTTACACACAACTTAAACCCTAAACATTTGTTTTCTTTTTTGTTTTATACTTTGCTTAAAATAGTTTCTTACGTTCTACAGATAAACTTTATTCCAGTTAAGCTTGTTTTAATATTTAATAGGTGACCACTCTTAGCAAATGTAACTAGAATATTTCTTTTAAATTCAAGAGATTGCCCTACAGAATAATTTAGAAACGGCTAGCTAGTCACCAGATCTTTTTTAAAGGCTTTTAAAATACCTCAGTTTTTGGTAATAAAGTGGCATCATGTAAACTGAAATCTAGAGACCTAGAGCATTTCACATTTATCACTAGACTGACTAACTGCATCTATATATCCCTAACCCCAACTGACATGTGTCACTATTATTAAAGTTTGTAGAGAAGTTAGAAGTGAGACTAGTCTAGGTCTCTAGCATGTGAAACCAAGGATTATATTAAATGAACTGAAGATCTCATACAAGAATTGTATAATAATTAATTGCCTGTGTATATGACCCAGAATATCTAATGTTGCTTTAATTTTAAACACAAATGCTCTAGTAAAGATTGCTATATTCCTTAAGTAAGAAACATGCCAATTTATATAAATAGACAGTTCTGGATGTAAGATTAGAACCTGATTTCCTATACCATTAAGTTGAGTGCAGAGTTAAAGGAATAGCTCCTCTAGCAAAACCCAGCGGAGACTTCTAAATTTCACTACAAACCCTTTATGTGTCAAGTAGTAAATCAGATGTAAAAAGAGAAATTCTTAATCTGTTTTTTGGTTAAAAGGTTCAGAAGTGTAAAGCTTCATAAATACTACAAATGATTTTAAAAATGGTAGTAACGTGAGAACTTTGGGAGGCTTCTGCATGGCAAAGGACATCACACCTGGAAAAAGCCAGTATTTTAAGTGGCTGCTTTATTTTATCTTTAATTTTTCTTGCTTGTATTTAGCATGAAAAAGGACAAGGGGTGATTGAAGAAAATGAAGTTTACAGTAATACTTTGGCTGGAGTCTGGGTGACAACAGGAAGTACTCCAGTGTTGAGGAGAAATAGAATACATAGTGGGAAACAGGTGGGTTTTGTTTTGCTTAGTAGAAATACGGTTTTCACACTTCTTGTTTACTTCTAAATTAATTATTTTATTTTAAATTAAGGTTGGTGTTTATTTTTATGACAATGGACATGGAGTGTTGGAGGACAATGACATCTATAATCACATGTACTCGGGAGTTCAAATAAGGTAATATGTTTTCATTTTACACCTAAAAAGTGAAAATCTCTTTTGTATGATCCCTATTTCTCTCTTTATGCCTCCTTATAATTTAGTCCCTAAAATTTACTCTATGGAGGTCCTTTCAAATCTACTCTGTTTTAACTCAAGGGGAGGAATTTTTGCAGAACCTGGTTTCTGACTTTTATCCCCAGTATATTTCTCTGTTGATAATGGTGTGGAATCTCAAGTCTGTTTTCTTACTTTGAAACAATCAAGAATGCCTAAAAGCTTGCCAGCAATGTCTTTTTATAATTTTCATGGGCTTTGTGAAAGCCTACAAAATGCTGATGTGATTAATGTACTGTATTTCTCCATCTTCAGATGTATTTTAAATGTTCAGTTTTGTGAAACACAAAATAGTTTTTAATAACCTTTTTTTGCTTGTGGTTATCTGTAGAACTGGAAGCAACCCCAAAATTAGGCGCAACAAAATCTGGGGAGGCCAGAATGGTGGTATTCTTGTTTATAATTCTGGTAGGTCCATTCTTTCATTTTTTCAGACATTAAGATTCTTTGCAACACAGTTATTAGAAAGACAATTACGTTGAATATTTTCTTTTTATATAGGACTTGGATTTATAGAAGACAATGAAATTTTTGATAATGCAATGGCTGGAGTATGGATTAAAACAGACAGTAATCCTACGCTAAGAAGAAATAAAATCCATGATGGAAGAGATGGGGGCATCTGTATATTTAATGGAGGAAGAGGTAGCATGCTTTGCTCATTAGACTACACTTAAATGTCTTGGATAATAACCTAATTTAGGATTAAGATATACTCTTTTAAATTGCTCTTTAGAAATGTATTTTTCTTTATGAATAGTAAAATATTTATAGAAAACACACTAATGTTTTTAGTGTCATCAGTTAAATATGTAATACTAAACTAATTTACAGTTGTAAATATGTAATACCAAACTGTAAATGGTAATTCACCTCATCCAGGAACCCTATTTCAGACTCCTACTAGAAGGCAAAACTTGGTCCTTAACTCCACGAGTCTACATTTGTAACTTGTTTTAACTCAAGGACAAAGACGACTGTAACAATCAAATTGAAGATGGCAGATATTGGATCTGTGGGGGTTTTGTTTTTAAATTTATGGATTTTGACAATACCAAAGATCTGGAAAGCCAGACTTCCCCAATGCCCATTAAAAGGAAAATATCTTAAGGAATTGCATAGTCAAGTCATTCATTTTGAATTATAATCTTCAATTTTAGATTATGAAGTTTTGACTATGGTGTGGCAAAATACCAGTCACAAAATTATGCTCTCCTTTGAAACTACCCAAATACTGCTGTCGACAAAAGAGCAGAGCACAAAAAAAGTCTGTGCCTGGGAGACTGACAGATTTGGATTCCTTAAATATGGAATAGCCTTTAGATGCATTACTTATTGGCTTTCTGTAATGGGTCATACATAGGTCTCCATGTTTTCCCCTCTCCGTAATGAAATTCCTAGTTACATTAAATATTCTAAGATGCATAAAAATTGAGAATAATTTCCAAAAAGTGATGTATATTATCTCCAACATCCTGTTAGTCCTTTCATCCTGGGAATATTGTCATTGGCACTGAACCCATTGGTACTGTGAGTAAAATATCATAGATGCTGCTTAGCCTTACATTTTGTGGTATTGGTTCTGTTGTAGGTCTCCTTGAAGAGAATGACATTTTTAGGAATGCTCAAGCTGGTGTTCTTATCAGCACCAATAGTCACCCCGTGTTAAGGAAAAATAGAATATTTGATGGATTTGCTGCAGGTTTGTATTCTTAATCATATTTTGGAGCATTAGATCTTTAGCTTTTAGTTCAGTATTATAAAATGACAGGCAAGGATCCTTTTTTCCCCACAGCTAAGATTATTATTCATTTAAACAGTCTGATATTGTGAAGTATATTCTAGAAATCATTTGGGATTTCAGAATTGCCAGAATGCCAGTTTTTCAACATTCTCTGAAATTACTAGCTGCTACTTGAAAAAAATGTTAGCTTGACCTCTATGAAGGGATGTGGTGGCAGTGTTTGGACTCCAGCTCTGTCTCAGTGACAGCACAATTTCTAGATATTAGTCATTTTGCTAATGGTTTTCTTGATTGTCTGACAAGTAGTAGGAAATACTAAGTGCTTACATGATGTATAAAACACACATTGATTAAAGCTTGATTTTTCTGCTCTACCTCTCCCCCAAAACAGGTATTGAAATAACAAATCATGCAACTGCAACTTTAGAAGGCAATCAGATTTTCAACAACCGTTTTGGAGGCTTATTTCTAGCATCTGGTGTCAATGTAACAATGAAAGGTGTGTGGATTTTACATTGTATATTTGTTTACACGTGGCATTCTGGAGACTTGAGTATTGTAGAATTTTCATGTCCCAGTGGCATTATTACACTCTAAATTGCTCTGGCTCTAAAAAACTTAATCTGAAGGAAATAAGCCCATCTTTGTTCAGAGTCAGGTAAATAGATGAAACACCTTTAAAACAAGTTCCAGCGAAATAAAATGAGAAATATTGTTCATATCTACATTTTTGTGACAGACAGTTTTGGTATTGGTTAATTCCTTCGGGTTGTGAATTTGAAAGATGTAATCAGAACTACTTGCTACATGGGTGAAAACAAATGTCTGGTGTGGTTACTTGACGTGTGTTAAGGTAAATAGGTATGAACCAGGCAGTTGTGAGGTACCACTTTACAAGTGGATTGCTTAAACTTATTACAAGACATTAGACTTTCAACGTTGTTCCTGGGATCTGTGCTTGGTTTTAGAGAAAAGTGTGGTCTAATCCTACACTGGATGCGTGCAGAAAGGCTGAGCGAGTGAGAGAGAGACCTGTGTTGTATTCCAAGCTCTGCTGGAAGTAACCTTTTACCTTTGTAAAAGGAGGGGGAGTAATACTGTCCTGCTTTCTAGAGTATGGGTGTGAAGCCTGGTCATTAAGAGCTGGGTGGTACTAAATCTGAAAGAAGTGAGACCAGAGCTGCTTGTCTGTCTTCCAGCCCAGTGCGTAATTAGGTGAAAAAGGTTGTTTCTTTCAATGAGGATTTCAGTTCTGTTATGCATTACTGAGGTATGCAGAAGCAATCCTTTCAATTAGGGATTGGCCCACTAATCTGGCAGCAACCTTGACCTAGAATCTAGAAAGTGTGGCTTAGTTATTTACATACTGGGAATACCTAAACTCTGGAACGACAGCTTAAAATTCTGACATGGAGAACTCACCGCTTCCTTTAGTTCCATGTAGTTGGCTGTGTGGAGATCTTTGTATGAGACCTAAAATGAATGTTCTAATAATCTGATAGTTTATCCTTTTATTACAGATAATAAAATAATGAACAATCAAGATGCCATAGAGAAGGCTGTCAGTAGAGGCCAGTGTCTATATAAGATATCAAGCTACACCAGCTACCCAATGCATGACTTCTACAGGTAACAAATTTATAAACTGGTGTAAGTCATGAAAGGTAAAAGATAGTTCTCTCCCTCACCCAGCACCCTACCATAAATAATGAACCAATTTAGCTTTGTTCTAAGTTTGCTTACAGTACGCAAGTTAAGGATTTAAGTGTATAAAAATGTTCAGTTGTTTTTTTAGATTAAGAACATCTTTACTTTTGCAAGGAAGTTGGCATTTTTCAGTGCTTACCACGTTGGCAACTATAGATAAGCCTGTAACCACCTGTCAGTTTTCAGATCATGCCTAATACGCTGTATTTTACTTTAGATGTCACACTTGTAACACCACAGACCGTAATGCCATATGTGTGAACTGCATTAAGAAGTGCCATCAAGGACATGATGTAGAATTTATTAGACATGATAGGTATGTTAACAAGAATGAATACTTTGGCTGAGCAGCTTTACTGCTCAAACTTAAAGCACATTTAATTCTCCTACTGAAGATAATTTTTTTCTTCTAGGTTTTTCTGTGACTGTGGTGCTGGAACACTGTCTAATCCCTGTACGCTAGCTGGAGAGCCTACACATGATACAGATACACTATATGACTCTGCTCCACCTATAGAATCTAATACATTGCAGCACAACTGAATTCCTTTCAGAAGGAAAGTCCTGCCATTCTTATATCATAACTGTTAAACTTTTTTTTTGGAGGAAATATTTGCCCATTTCTGCAGAAAGAGACTGTATTAAAAATGGCTGTGTGAGGTGTTGACACTATGGAGCTCAACCTACCAAAAAGGAAGTGGCAATATGTTGACTCAGGATAACAGAACTGGGCGTTTTAGCATTACTGTGTAAACAAAGACTCTCGAAGGGACAGAAGTGAAGAAAATAAGCTGCAATTTTGTACAGATACCAACTTCTGAAAAGCTGGTGTTTTTACAAGTAGCATTGAAACGCAGTCCAATTTGCAGTAGTACTATTCTGTAGACAAGCAGCATTCTTTGTTGCTGCCGTTATGGACATGGGTACCAATTGCTTTTGTAACATGGTAAAATGTGAGCTAGCACTTCTGCATTTCTTTTGATTTTTTTTAACATTTATTCAAATTGAAAAATATGATTTTAAATGCTTTAATCTCATGTAGTTTGTTTTTAATTTCAAGCAAAAAAATCTTATTGTACTTGAATGTGTCCTGTTTTGTTAGCACACCTAGACTTGCTGTAACTGTACTCATGTCCCAGTATGTACGTTCTTTCTATGAAAGAGAAAACACTAATCTTAAATTATATCCAGCAATTTTTCTGGTATCCTTTGACGAAGTTAAAATAATCTCCTTCCCTGCCCCAGCAATAGTCAGTACTCTAATCACCCTAACAAAAAGTGAGTGTTTTAATGAGACTTCCTAGGATATATAATGCACTATAAAACAAAGTACCCATGTAACTAAGTTTTGTGAATGCAAGTTTTACTATGTTTTAAAGTACACATTAGAAAGTCTCCTCAAAACAGTCTTGTATTTTACTCTGTTCATAGTTTTTTTTGAACAGTCTGGACATTACTTATATCAACAGCTGGAAATCACAGCAATTTCCTGCTCTAATGAAGCTGAGACAAGTATATATACAGCTCTATACAGTTTCATAGCTTTTTTCCATTTATGTGTATTGGTGACAGTGGGTAATCAACAGCCTGAAAGTGTATGCATGTACCATAACATCTAGACTTAATATATTGTGGAGTATTCAATAACCATTATGTAGAGGGTAGGTAAGAATTAAAAGGGTTTAATTTCCTAGGAAAGAAAATGGAAAAATGGTCATTTTTAAAAAATAAAGTTTATTAGATCATAATGTTGTCTGCATACCACCTTTGTGAGAAAAACTACCATTTTAACATTTGCTACTGTATCTTACAGACTATTGATCAGAGTCCTCAGTTTATGAACAGCTTTATCTCCTGCTGCATTTTCTGCCACCAAGCAAAGGTGCCTAAAGGGGGGGAAAAAATTAGTCCACATTACAAAGTAAGTTTTTCTCTAAGCAGTATATTTTCTAGATAAATCAGTCTCCACCTTTTTAAGGAGGAAGCATGAGTTTGCCTGGCAGGCAATTATTCAAAAGAAAGGCCTAAACCCTCCTTTTTCTTCAATCTCTCAACACATAAAATTTCATTAAATTATTTTTGAAGGGGTGGCTTTTGAATGCCTAAGGAAGTGTTTTATTAGACTCCCCCACTTCTTTATTCAGACATGATAGGTTTCATATTAATTTTTAAAAGACAGTCTTATGGTTTAAAATGCATTGCTGTTTTTCTGCAGTCATGTAGAAACTTGCACTTGCCAGGGCAAACTACTTAAAATTACAACATAAATGAACCCTTAGCACTACTGTATTTAGAGAATGTGCAGCTCCTCCTAAGCCATGAGGACACCTTCCATGTCTGATGTGGTATAGTGTAACCACTTAAACACAGAGAGGTAACACTTGTCTTCTCTTTTTTAAAAAAAATTCAGGAAAGAACTTACCTGAAGAGTCTCAGTGAAAGTGTAACTTTCTCAAAATCTCGTGCTTTTCGGTGACCTTTCTGAATAACTTCCTCTGGAATATTCGCAAGCCTTGCTGCATTAAAACCATAGCTTTTAGGACAAGCTCCTTTAATGAATTTATAGAGGAAGGTAATAGTTTCCTGGCTTGGATCTCCACTTTCATTTTCAACCATACAAGCCTAAAATATTATCATAAAAGAAGTGTATCAATACTTTTAGTGTGTATATATAAAACATTTCCTTTTCTCAGGACACCCTTTTTGATTGCTGGTAGAGAAAACTGAAGCTCTATGTACATGGTGGAACATGGCCTACCAATAAAACACACACTTCCCAAAAGGGCTGCAGCTACCCCTCCTTGAAGTTCAACGGTTTGTACATACCATATGACCCAGCTTCACAGCAGCACTGTGTGAATAGTCTTCTACTAATGAATAATAGTGCGTGGAAAACAACGTGCGACACTTTATATTTTCTGCAAGTTCTTTAACAACTGCACTTGCTATAGCTGTACCGTCAAAAGTAGCTGTGCCTCTACCTGTAAGAGAAGAAAAACCTTCATACAGCCACAGACCTGCGTTTGTAGACAAACGAAGTAGGAGTTCAAGCTTACATTTAAAAGGGATAATTTAAACCAGATTCAAGTTATTTTAAATGACTGAATGTAGTGCTCACTAAATTACTAACAACGTGTCTGGGCAGGGAATCTAGTGCTAAATTAGGCTGAATTTACAGCACAATATTATTTCCACATTAACACCTTGTTTACACTACAGGTTACTTTGGTATCTGAATAATCCACACCCGAGTGCCATTAGTTCTCCTAAGCACTGGTGTAGGTAGTGCTCTGATCACAGGAGAACTCTCACAGAGGCAGGAGTTACTAGGCCAAGGGGAGAGCCTCCATCAGCCAAGAGCATCTCTACCACAAGTGCTCTCGCTGCAGTTGCGCTGCTGAATGCGCTGTAGTGAACACGTTGCTTAAAGCTTGGTCAAGGCTACAGAGTTAGGTTGGCAGCTTTTGTCAACCTAATTAGGTTAGTTCCGAAGGAGCAGCCGTGTTAGTTTAGATCAGCCAAACAAACAAGGAGTCCTGTGGCATTTTTAAAGACTAACAAATTTATTTATTGCGTGAGCTTTCATGGGAGAAAAATCTCAGTTCGTCAGATGCTTTGAAGTTAGACGAGTATCTACAGCCTGGCTCCCATGGATGTAAGCGCCCTCCAACACCACCATCGCCACACGAGGCACACGTAGGGCTTGTATCCATGTACTTAGGGTGGCAGTCTGTGTAGACATTGCAAGTTGTTGCAAAGTCTACATAGCTGTTGGCTTTCACTCTTGTCCACCTAGAGCCGTGAAATTGACCAGAAAGCCAGGCTTCCAGTTCTGGTGTCACCCCAGGACTGGGAGGGGGTTCCAGCTAGAGCTTGGGTTCTCAGCCTTCTCCACTGCCCCTCTTAAGTTGGTGGAAGTGCTCCTGGGGAGGAGGTACACCACCCTGCAGCTGTAAGTTGACATGTGCTAACTCTGGCTGTAGACACTTACTCTGCACTAAGAACTTAGAAGGGTTGGCAAGTCAATTCATAATAAGGTAGGATGTGAATTTAAAGCACCATAGTTATTTAATTAGAGGGAAAATGTCTTCAATTAAGCTGTTTACACAAGGTATCAAATGTTTCATTGTCTGCATGGGTCTTTCACCCAGTAATAGGGAAGAGATGCATCTAAAAAAAATGGATTATAAAAACTCAAACTGGCAGGGGCAATCCAAATCAGAAGCAGTATGTGATCAGTTCAAAGTGCCTGTCCATTTAAATAGTGAGGAATATTCCTTTCTCCACGTCCACTGAAGCTAGGACAAACAGCAGTGGGTTTAGTTTGCAGCAAGGAAGACTTAGGTTAATATTTAAGTATAAGGATAATTAAGTGCTGACTTCCAGAGGAGGTGGTGGAATTCCTGTCATTGGAGGTTTTTAAAAACAGCCACCTGTCAGGGATGACCTCCTGAGCTCCCTTCCAGCCCTGTAAATATTTCTATGATTCTGTTACAGATGAGAAAAATCAAACCTAAAACTAAAGGCTAGTATATACTTGATAGTAGCAGTTTGTGGATTAGTTGTAATGCAGCACGGTTTAGCCTTTTAATATCAACTAGGGCTAGCTCCTGAAAACAAAACTACTTTCTAGGGGCCAATGAACTACTGCAGGAATTATCAGTTTCACCCTTGGAGCTGTTTAAACCATCAGTTACAGTCAGTTACCTCTATCACCATAGTCTTTAACATCCCTTAACAGAGCTGAAGACTTATCAGGTCCCACCTCAATCTATTTTAATTTTTTTTTAAACAAGCCCTAACCTCTCCTTAGGTCAGGTGTTTCTAAACTTTTCATCATTTTTGTTGCTCTTTTGGACTCCAGCTGAAACCTCATCAAGGTGGAGTAGAGTAGAAAAATTACCTCCCATGTCTTACATATAACACTTATTAATGAACCCCAGACTATTAGCACCCCTCCTTTTTTTTTTTTTGCCATTGCAACAGACAGTTGATTCATTTAGTTTGCAATCTACTATAACCCCAAGATCCTTTTCAGCTGTACTACCACATAGCCAGTTATTCCCCATTTTGGAGCTGGATATTTGGTTTTTCCTTCTTAGTGTAGAACGTTGCACTTGTCTTTAATTAATTTCACCTTGTTGATTTCATATCAGTTCTAATCCTGTGCTCCCACCTGCTAGCAACTCCTTCCATCTTAGTGTCATCTGCAAATGTAATAAGTATATTCTCCAAATGCATAATAAAAATACTGAATAATACCCAACCCAGGACTGCCTCGTGTGTGACCCCACTAGATGCATCCTCCCAATCTGACAGCAATTCACTAACACACTGTGTACAGCCTTTCAACGAAAAGTAAGTGATAGTATTTATCACATTTCCCTAGTGTTTTAGAAGAACGATGTGGGCTTGTGTCAAAAGCCTTACTAAAATCAAGATAACATCTCCAGTTCTCCACAGGCCAGTAACCTTGTCAAACAAAGGAAATTAGATTGGTGGCATGCTTTATTCTTGACAAATCAATGCTGGCTATTCTTAACATATCCGCTAGGTGCTTACAAATTGTTTAACTAGGTTTTCCTTCATCTTTCTCTTGCTCCTGATTTATTAAATTACTTATTACCAACCTTTTATAGTTGCACATACATACATTGTGCTTTAGTTTTTCTTTTGTCCCTATATTCTTATTCTGTTCTTTCCATCTAAGCAATTCATCCATGTTTCCATTTTTGTAGGATTTTTTTATTTTCAGATCACTAAAGAGCTTGTGACAGAGTGCTGCTGGCTTCTTACTAGCATTCCTTTATATCAGGATAATTGGCAGTTTTGCATTTAATATTATCCCCTCAAGTGGCTGCCAGCTCTCCTGAAGTCCTTTATCCCATTGATTTTTCTTCCCCTGGGACCTTACCTACCAGTTCTCTGAACTTTAGTTGATTTTGAAGTTCATTGTCCTTATTATGCTGCTCACTCTTCTCTTAGAATAATAAAATCAATCATTTCATAATCTCATTCAAATTGCTTTCCATCTTCAGATTTGCAACCAATTCCTCCCTTGTTAGTCAGAATAAGTCTAAAATGGCTTCCCCACCCCCAGTTATTTCCTCTAGTGTCTGAAACAAGTAGTACTCCAAAATATTCCACAAATTTACTGGAAATTGTTCTGCTGTATTAATTTTTCAACAAATGTCTGGGTAGTTAAAGTCCCCCATTAATACCAGGTCTTGTGTTTTGAGTATTTGTGCTAGAAATGCCTCATCCTCTTCTTGATTTGGTGGGCTATAGTAAACCTCTAACATGATAACCCCCGTCAGACATTTCAATTGGTCCAACTCTCACCTCCTTCTGGACCTCAGAACAATTGATGTGTATTCTTTTTCCTGTCTGGATTCCTGAACCAGCAATATCTCTCTACACCAATATTCCAGTTATGAGATTTATCTGTCAAGTTTCTGTGATGTCAAGTCATAATTCAGCTAATGTACGCATACTTCCAATTTTAAGAGAGCTTGCATACCTAGTTCATCCACAAGCACAAGGGAATGCTCTGTTGCATGCTGGAGTATGGTGGAAGTCTCACTCAGCTCTACAAAAAATGTACTCTCCCCTAAAAAAGACAAAAACAAAGCTTCACTTAAATTGTATCTATGTTTTGCAAAGGCAGGCACATACAGCTCAACAATACAACCTTTACCAGCTTGCTGGAAGTTTCCTGTTCAGTCTCTGATAAGAGCTATAGGATTATTGCAAAAACATCTGACTAGGAAAAAGCTGAGCTTAATCTTAAGCGTCTTTTCTATCAGATAGGGGAACACATGTAATTGAGTGAGAACTGATAATTAAAAGGGCCCTGTTTGTACACTACTAATGTAAAAATGCAAGTCGTAAAAAAACCTGAACTCCTTCCTGTGGTAGAAGAATAAATGTTGAATTAATGAAATGGTAACAAGAACCAATAAAGTTGAGCAAATGTAAGGACAAATTAGACTAAAACATTGTTACAAACAGCTATTTAATTCCATTTGCTAACGGTTTAGGAAAAGGAAGCCTGTATTAGATTTCAGTAAGGTGATAAAATTCAAATATCCCAGAGATTCTCCAACAAAGTAAGAGAAAACTAGGCTTGAAATCTCTATTTCTAAAAGTAGACTATAAGGAGAAGTAGTGTATTTCAGACCTTTATGTAACACACAATGCTATAAAGCCCAACACTTTTAAACAATCAAAAGGAAAGAATTTAAGGATGATAACAAAATGCATGGCCCGTTTCTCCATGTTTATTCCTGGCACTCAGCTGGTTAGAATTCGGAACTGACAAAATATGAAGTTCCATACATGCAAGACAGCAGATCGTGTAGCAGTTATTTTCAAATGGTCAAATTAAACCAGATAGGAACTTAATTGTCCCCAGATTGGGGAAAAGCACAAAGATGTATTTAATTTAAACAGCAACTCTTTTCAGGCTTCAGTAAAATTTAATTTCAATAAAATAAGGTTCAAGTTTTCTTTGGAGACAAAATTACTTGGGGAATTTTGAATACCTGCTGCTTATTCCAAGTAACTCTTCAGGCCTGCTAACAATTCTCCTTCCACTGATTGCCGTGAAGTTGTTTTCTCTCCTCCCACTGAAATGTTTAAATGATGCTGATCTTGATAGACCTATTTCGAAAATTAGCTCTCATGGAGTCTTCAATATTGCTTCTCATAATGAGAGCTGCATGCATTAACTCCATATTTGTATGTGATATTTTAAGACAGAGCTCTGATGGGGGGCGATGTCAAATGGTAAATATGATGGTTGTTCTAGACTACATCTTTATATTAGATAAAATGACTTTTTCCAAGAACTTTTGAAAACCCAATGCATACATTATAGGGCTAAAAACACAGTCTAAGATAGTATATTTAGCTTTTTGACTGCAAAGAAATGTATGACTTTTTATACTTTACTTGCTCAATATTATATCTTAACATAAAAATTGTCACCCACTTGAATATTTGCCCTCGTTCCCTGAATACTACAAAGCAGCTATTACAATTTGTGACTATTAGCTTTGGAATTGAGAGGTTAAATCAGGCTCCAGAAGGAGCCTCTATTAAAAAATACAGGACTTAGAAAGAAATGGAATTATGCAGAAATTAGGGTCCAAACAATGCTTCCTTTTAGACTTAAAAAAAAAAAAAAAAAAAAAAAAAAAGCCTACATATAGGACTTACAGAAGAGATCACTTAACCCCTTGCTGTGTTTAAATTCAAAACCCTACTTTCCCAGATTCTCTAAACTGGGACCTTCTAATTTTGTGTTAAGACAACATCAATGATTCATTACTAAATTCAATGATTTTTACATCAGCCTGGCTTTTGAGGCACTAAATTAGTAGTGAATGAGCTTCTAGAATGAAAGGTTACAAACCTTTCAGAATTAGGATCAGATAATTCTGGAAGATTATACAGAAAACAGATCAGATACACTAAGTAAATTACTGGAATAGGAATTCAGTGTGCAACCATCAAATATTTCTGATTCAGCCAGAATCCTACATTGTTCTAGAATACACAATAAACGTGGTTCTATGCACCTACAAGTCTTAGCAATTCAAAGGTGTCTTTCCAACATCCCAGCCTTATCTCAGAAGATTTTCGTTTGATCTTGGTTGTACATACCTAGAGCTCAATTATATTACCCTACACCAGTGCAGAGAGCTGCTAGGTAAAACTTGCTTCTGAAGCCAGGAATAAGCAAATGTCTTTCTTCATGCACTTGATATTATAGACTTAAAGTCTTCCTGCTACAATAGGGTAGGTTGTACAGTTTCTCTGCCGCAGGGAAGAATGCCCTTTTATTACAGGGCTTGACAAAACTGGCTCCCGGTTAGGCACCAGCAATTTTATTTTTGGTCAGAAGAGGGTGCTCCTCTGCTGAATTTCTGCAGCAGAGCTAGGAGCCAGGCTACAAACCCTGGGTATCATGGCAACCTAGCACCCAGGTTTTGTCAAGTCCTGCTTCATAGTAGCCCACATAAGCAGCCCCCATTCAAGGCAGTAGCAACCTTTTCAGATGCTTAAAAACTCGCCCACAATTACAAACAGCAGCAGCTGAGTACAGCGAAGTGACCATTCAACATGGCAGTCTTGTGCAAGCCTCTGGATCAGCTCCACAGCAAAGGCTTGATCTCTTTGCACTTTCTGCTTGTGGCCTATCAGTAGCCACAGCTCTCTCAGTACCTCAGACAAATGGATTATTAGGCCACTGCTTTTATTACTATATGCTTATGAAGCCTTAAGTCCTCACATCTTCACCATCTGACATTTACACATCAGCCCTCCAGTCAATTACCATGCCACTCCTTATATTGCTGTGGGGCAATCAACCTCTCTTACTCTCACTCTTTTCTCTTTCCCTAAATAGAAGGCTAAGAAATCTATGAACTCTACTTTTCTCTGAGTAAGCTGGACTCAGACAAAAGGAGACATTTTGACATCAAGAAACCTCGACAGCAGCCTTCAGAAGCCACACTGTTCTGGATATTTATGAGGCAGATGATGTGCCTGTAACAGAACCTCATACCACAAAAGTCTAAGAAGCAGATGACTTTGTGTTCCAACTTAGTTTGAAAAGGGTATTCAAAGTGAACCTGCAGTTAGCTGTTTAAATTCCAGAAAGACACACCTTCAAAATTTGTTGCCCCGGGGGTACTTCAATTTCACATTTCAGGGTTTGTTATCCATCAGAAGATAGATATGTGGGAACTGCAACTGACACGCCCTTTTAATCCAGAATAACGACATACACAGCTTCAGGCCTCAGACCTGATCCAGTAGCAAAGGAATAGAATTATACCAATGTCTGGACTGGTAGAGAACCACAAAGTGAACCATTTCAATCTACTCAAGTATTTTTACCACTTCTGTATTTGTACAATTAAAGGAACTCACCTGACATAATTCTGTCCGAAGCACCTAGTCTCGTAAATACTCTGTCAATAGGAGTAAGCCTACAAACTTCAGCGGGTACATAGCATCCCAACTGAGCCATTACCACCAAAAGGCCAGCCTGCAGAAAAAAAAGAAAAACATACTACTGTCCAACGTTTCTTCTCCCACGTGCTTGACCTGGTGATTTAGTTGCACAGCAAAAAGAAAGGAATCAAACTATATCTCCCCCTTCTCCTTGGCCCACAGATGCTATATAACATTCCAGCTAGGAATACAATAGTGTCAGACCTCAAGCTAAGCAGGACTGAACCTATCTAATAATCTGTCAGAGATCACCAACCCCCCCCCCCCCCCAAAGGCCTATAGGAACAGGTCTTGGCAATTCAGTACTTCCTCCCAAATAAAACTCCAATGTTAGTACTGAATCAGCAGCTCAGTATGCCAAATGAGGTTGTGAGAGGCATTCTCTATCCAATGAAATTAAGTCCTGAGCTCACCTGCATTTATTAAAGAACCTCTGCCACTTTTCCCTGAGAACAAGAGCATTAATCCTTGTTTCCCTGTCGAAATTCTTATTGACAGGTTACAACCTTCTTATATAAATATCTGCTGCATTTTTCACCACAGAGAGTATCTTTCACTTTACAGCGCAAACTGCTGAAGTGTTGCTGTGAAACTGTGACTACACTCCAACCTGGAGGTTTCAATAGTGCCTCTAATAAATTCTTTGATGTAACGCTCTTTAGTGCCCTGGAACAAAAGGTGTTTTAAGTAACCATATTTCACAATCACCTGTCTCATTAGTGTAGATTTGCCACCCATATTTGGACCAGTTACTAAAACACAGTAGGCTTCGCTATTGCTGTCATCTTCATCTTCATTCTTGGAGCCTATCACAATATCATTAGGAATAAAATCATCTCCAAAAAAAGTTTTTGTAATACATGGATGGCGTGAACCTTTAAGCTCCAAGAAGGGTGGAGTATTCTGTTCTGGCAGTAGAATTACAGGGCGGCACAATGGTCCATCGCCCTCTTGGCTATAGTTAGCGAGGCACATCAAGACATCTACAAAAGGTAGAAAAATTCCAATTAATTATGATCCTCCATTCCTGTGTTTCTCATCGTGCACATACCAGCTGGGCAGAATTTCTAAAAAGAGATGATACCTTCTTCTCCTAAAGAGAGTTCCCTTGAAAACCTTTAATACATTAGTAGCTGTTACGCTTTCTGAAGTGGAGGCTATATGTAAAGGTTTTTTACTTCCCACCTAATTGATTTTTTTGGGAGTCTGGTCGGAAGTACTTTCCCCTACTGTACATCATTTTAAATAGAAGGCAACAATATCAGCCTGGTGCTTTGGTTAGAAGGCAAAAACTCAAATACAGGGCATAGCTACTTCTCATTTTCACCCCAAAGTCTAACACTGCACTCAGATTTAAAGTGCAGGTTAGCAGCTGGCCCATCACCAGTTTTCACTGGTCCACATCAGACTTCTAGGTTTTCAGTCCTATCAGATAACAGGGTATTTTACTAGCTTAACAAGCCATTAAAAATACACATCTTACCTAATACAGCAAAGCATTCCACTGCTGTTTGCCAGTCTTTGCTATTTTTATCAAAATTGTAGAAGAGTCTCCTCATACAGTCTTTCAGTGCTGCATCTCGCCGTTCTTCGGCATTGACCATCTCTGCCAGCATCTTCTCTATGTCCTTGGTCCAGTAACGTTTATAACCCTTTCTGGTGGATTTCAATTCATATTCCTCCGGCAAATTATGGGATATTGCATTTTCTGGGATTTCCATTTGGTAGCGGTTTTTGCCTGCCCCCCAATACAGCATGGCTTTGAATCCAAGCCGTTTGCGTTGTTTATCCAAATATCCCCGAAGATTCTCTTCAATATCTGTAATATCTTTTAGTGCTTTATCATAATCAGGGTCAAATCCAGCTTTTGGAGTGATCACTCCAGTCTTTCGAGCCTCATTATGATCAAAAGCAGTATCCCATCTTTTAAGTTCTGCACTCAAATCTGGGAAATGGGCCTCTGGATTTTTAGACTTCAGGGTGACTAACTGCTTAAGTATTTTAGATTTGAAATCAGCAGCAATTTCTTCCATAACATCTATGGTCTCAACCATTACTTTAAATCCTTCCAGTGCAGACAAGAAGTCAGTGATCTTTTTTTTGCTGTATCTGGTTTCTTCATAAAAGATAGCCCTGTTGTCTGGATGAGTCTCACTTTTAAGTGATGAACCAATACTGTGAATTTTGCTAAGGAGCCTTTCAAGGTCTGGAAGTTTCTTCAGACGTTCACTAACTTCAAACATTTTATCAGGAACTGCCAGAAGATCTTCAACTGCATCCAAACGATCATTGATAGAGAGGGGATTACAGAGAGGTGCACATACCCACTGTTTCAGGAGTCGCTTTCCAAAGGGGGTACAACACGTGTCAATCCTTTCCAGTAATGTGCCTTCTGTGGTGCCAGTAGTTCCATTCTGCAGGATTTCCAAGTTTGTTAGTGTCACCCCATCCAGCACCATCCGCTGATTTGTTTTAGCAAAGAAACTTCTTGATCCGTTAGCTTTTCCAATATCAATGTCCACAGGAATATATTCCTCAAAGTTTGCCAGAGACAAGAGCTCCTGGTCAATAAGGCATTTCTTGAGATAGAAGACACATCCACCAAGAGCTGAGAGCGCCAACTCACAGTTTTCACCAGGAGTAAGACCCAGAGAGTCACTTTCTGATGTCATGGATTTGATTACAGGAGGCAGAATACACCCATTATCAATATTTTGCTTATCTTCAAAGTACCCCTCTTCAATTAGCATTTTTAGTGTTTTAGATGCATTCCAGAACTGGGAACCAGAGATCAAGCCTTCTTGCATGGATGAAGAGAGCGAACCTTTTAATATCTTGTGTGTGTCTGCAGAGAGGTTTCCCTTCTCAAACAGGATCTGCACAGGAGTGTAGTGTGCCACTAAAGTTCTAAACCTTGAGCAGTGGCGGTCATCTGGAAACTGGCCCACGTAAAATTTTGCCACTGATGTGTCAACAAAACAGACACCATATGCCCGGCAGTGGCCAGAAGAGTCTTCAACTTTTTCTTTTACACAGAGAAGATATTTGTTATGGTTTTCAGAAGGGTTGCCATCCAAAACACTGTAAGTCTGTGTCCCTTTGGTAATTATCCTGCATATTTCTCTGCGTACAACCCTGTCAAATTTTGTTGGGTGAGCAAGGGATCTGCACCGTGCTTCCATCATCTCAGGCGTCTCTGTCTGCTCAACCCGGACTACTTTGTACCCCTTTTGTATTAAAACATCAGAGAATCTGCCAAATGCTATTTCTGGAAAACCTGAATGGGCCCAATAACCTTTCATAAATATCAGTCCTAGTTCATTTACGCCAGTGACTGCATCCATATGATACAACTCATAAAACTTCCCAACTTTGTAGAAGATTACAGCATCAAAGTTCTGAGACTTTAGCTGCCACCACTTCCGCATTCCTGGGGTGCATTTGTTAAGATAGTCCTCTGGCACATGGAGAGTACATGGGTCGTAATCAGGATCATTTTGTCGTCTTCTACATCCATCTCTCTTTTTCCCTTCCTGCAGCCATTCAAGTTTATCGTGTTCCCAAATAGTAGAACTGCTAACTCCTCCACTGCTAACATTTGGCTGAGACTCAAAGTTTTCAGGTGCTGCAAAAGAGGTCAGCCTTGATTTGGTTTCTAATGAAACAGTTACTGCTCTTTTGGGTGTTTCAGGAAGATTATTTTCCAAGCTATTTCTTTTAGCAGGTCTGCTGTCAGCTTCTCTCTTTCGTTTAATAGGGACTTTCACAGGACTTTCTGCATCCATCTTTGTGTCCGTCTCAGAACTGGCAGATTCACCTTCACCCACTCCACTGCTTGCTTCATCGCTACTTGCTTCATCTTTAGCATCTGGCTTAAACTCTTTGTCAGAATCTTCACTGTCACTGTCAGAGTCCACCACTCTTCGTTTTTTGGCTTTTCCTCCACTTCTCCACTTGCTTGCTATCAACCTTTTCTTTTTCACTTCCTCCTCCTCCTCCTCACTATCATAATCTTCACTGTTGCCTGAAGCACTTTCACTAACCTGTTGAAAAGCGAAAGGTAAACTGCTTAACCAGCTGCAAGTATGGGCAGGACAGCACAATGTAATGAAACATCACAGCAAAAAACAGCCCTGAAAACTTTTGGTAATATACAACTAAGAGTTTCTATGAGACTCTGGAAAAGTTCACCTGCAATACATGTCTACAAAATAATTTTTAAAAATTAATAAAAGCCAAATTTTATGTACAATCACCATGATTATGGATGTCACTACATAACTCTGCATGCAAATCACAAGAATGCAATTATGAAACTCTGATCTTGCCATGGCACAGAAATCTAAGGTTCCTCCTTCCCACCCCTCTCAGTTAACTCAGAAAGAAGACTTAGAGCAAGAAGCAGTCAAATGAAGCTTGCTAAGGAGAGCTGAATGTCTAAAGCTATCTCTGACGGCAACAATAATCCTTTAGTATTATTCTTTACAATGGCTTTGTCCCATGATATCTGACATAATAATGATCATAGCAGGTCAGAACAATAGTTTATCAAGCTCACTAGCCTTTCTTCCAAGTGTGGTCAATGCCAGGGAATGAACAGACGAGGCTATTTATCAAGTGAGCCATCTTCTGTCATCCAGGCTCAATAAGTGGCAGTCAGAGGCTTAGGGACACATACAGCATGGGTTTGCATCCTTGACCACCTTGGCTAATGGGCACTAATGGACCTATCCTCCATGAACTATACCTAATTCTTTTATGAACCCACTTATACTTTTGTTCATTACAACATCCCGATAAGGAATTAAACAGCTGATTGTGTGTTGTGTGAAGCAGTACTTCCTTCTGTTTGTTTAAAAACTAATGCCTTTTAATTTCATTGGGTGACCCTTGATCATTGCATTGTAAGAAGGGTTAAATAACACTTCCCTATTCACTTTCTCCACACAATTCATGCTTTTATAGACAGTCTCAGCCTTTTAAATTTTTTTCATATAGAAACTGTTCCAGACCAATCATTTTTGTTGACTTTCTCTATGTTTTTCCAATTCTAATAAATCTTCTTGAGATGGGGTGACCAGAACTGCATGCACTATTCAAGGTGTGGGTTTACCATGGATTTGCATAAAGTCATTATAATATTTTCTGTCTTATCTATTTCTTTCCTAATGATTCCTAACTGTTAGTTTTTTTGACTGCCACTGCACATAGAGCAGATGTTTTCAGAGAATTATCAAGAATCATGATGACTAAGAGCCTTCTTGAGTGGTAACAGCTAATTTAGATCCCCATCATTTTGTATGGATAGTTGGGATGTTTCCAATGTGCATTACTTTGCATTTATAAACACTGAATTTCATCTGCCATTTTGTTCAACCAGTTTTGTGAGATCACTTTGTAACTCTCAGCAGACAGCTTTGAACTTAACTATCCTGAGAAATGTATGCAAGTTTTACCACCTCACTGTTCATAAATGATCTGGAAAAGGGGGGTGAATATGTTGAACAGCATTGGCCCCAATATAGTTTTTTGGGGGAATCCAGCTGTTTACTTCTCTCTATTCTGAAAATTGTTTATTTACTACTACCCTTTGTTTCCTGTCTCCTAACAAGTTACTAATCCACAAAAAGACCGTCCCTCTTAACCCATAACTGCTTACTTTGCTTAAGTGCCTTTGGTGTGGGATTGTCTCAAAGGCTTTCTGAAAGTCCAAGTATACTGTATCGACTGGATCACACTTGTCCAATGCTTGTTGACACCCTCAAAGAATACTAACAGATTAGTGAGGCATGATTTCCCTTTACGAAAGCAGTGTTGACTCTTTCCCATCAACATTGTGTTCTTCTGTGTTTTTGATCACTCAGTTCTTTACCATAATTTGTCAGTTTGACTAGTTCCAAAGTTAGCCGTAACAGCCTATAATTGCCAGAATCGCCTCTGGAGTAAAATCTAGGTTACAGTTGTTATCCTCCAGTCATCTGGTACAAAGTATGATTTAAGTGATAGGTTACATACCACAGTTAGTAGTTTTGCAACTTCATATGCAAGTTCCTTCAAAACTTTTGTGTGAATACCATCTGGTCCTACTGACTTATTACTGTTTACTTTATCAGATTTACTCCAAAACAACTTCTAGTAACATATGGGACTGTTCCTCAGATTTGTCACCCAAAAAAAGCCTGGGGTATGGAGTTCTCCCTTTTAACCTCTGCAGTAAAGACAGATGCACAGAATTCATTTAGCTTCTCTACAATGGCTTTGTGTTCCATGAGTGCTCATTTCACACACGGATTGTCCAGTGGCAGCACTGACTGTTTGGCAGGTTTCCTTCTTCTGATGTACTTAAAAAAAAATTACTGTTAGTTTTCGAGTCTTTTGTTAGCTGCTCTTCAAATTATTTTTGGCCTGCCTAATTAAACCTTTACAATTCACTTGCCAGAGTTTATGTGCCTTTCTTTTTTCCTCAGTAGGATCTGATGTCCAGTTTTTAAAGGATGTCCTTTTTATTCTAATCTCTCTTTTATTCTGATTTTTTTGGTTCTCATTTGACATTGATGCACTAATTTTCCATTTTGACCATCTTTTTGGTATTAATAGAAGATGGAATTCAATCTTTTCTTTAAATGATCCTTTTTATAGTGTTAAGAGATACCAAGCTAAACAGATGCAATCTGATATTCTGTGGAGTATACTGAACTCCTGTACTTTTATATAAACAACAAATTAATTAGATTCCATACTCAAAAGGCCTTCAGTCCTAGATTATATAGCCAACATTATACAATGATCTCTGTAGGGCCTTAGGCAAAGCTCTGCATCAATCCAGGCAGAACTAATGAACACTGATGAATTTGATCTCTTCAAGAGCTTGCTTTCCTCCTACCTATATATTTAAAGATCAATCACAATTAGAAATCTAGTTCTTGTTTATCCTGTTTTTCAAAGGCAACTATGGAGAAATGAGAGGAAGAATGGTCCATGGGTTTAGGTGCCAGCGCGGGACTCTGGTTCAACACCCTGGTCTGCTACAGACTTGTGACCTAGGCAAGTCACAATCTCTCCGAGCCTCTGTTTCCCATCTGTAAAACTGGGGTTATAGCACTTCGCTACCTTCCAGAGATGTTGTGAGGATAAATACATAAAGAGCTGTAAAATGACTAGAAACTATGATGATGGGCTATGCAAATACTAAGAGCGAGATACAGAACAGGTACGCTCATGACAATGAAAAGATAGAACAGGCTTACATTTATTAACTGAGGGAAAAGGGTATAGCTGAGTCATCAGACTGGACCTATTGTCAATGGCTGCAGATTACATTATTTGGTCTGAAGCCACACAACTATGCCTGACCCAGAGCAATTGGACTAGGCAGGAAGAGAAGCATAAGCCTCCTCAGTACATTCAATTATTGTTTAGCAGTTACACAGCAGAAACCCTGAAGGAGTAATGATCTGAAGCAGCTCTCTTTCCCCAGGACTCCAACCAGCCGGGGGCTGAGCATAGGCATAATGGTGGTCCCCTGCTTAGCTTTCATTGTTGCAGTCCAGCTGCCAGGTGAGAACTTCCCACACATGGTGGCTTCTTGAAACTGTGCAATCCAATTGCAGTTTAAGGCTATAAAACTCAGTCAGTTATAACTATGATAAGTTTAAGACTGTTAGTCCCATTTTCTAGAAGCCTGGACGAAATTGACATTAAGTGGATACTCTCTTAAAAACGTAGTCAATTTCAAAATATTGAAGTAGTAGTAGTTTCAGGTACACAACCTGCTCAATAGTTCCCTTGCCAATTTTGATTATTTACACTACGTTTTCTTTAATACTTCCTCCTCTTGTTGCTGTCTCAAACACCCACCTCAGATATGTTCATGCTGTAGCTGAAAGGTATGACGTCGATCACAGGCAGAAAGGGTCACACTAGCTTGTGGAGCTAGTGTGGTAAAAATAGTGTGGATGTTGTGAAACTGATGGTGGCTTGGGCTAGCCATCCAATCCCAAACCCACCTGACTCACTGGGTTTGAGCTCATGCAGCTAGCTCAAGCCCCATCAGCGCTGCAATGTCCAACACTGCTATTGTTAGCACATTAGCTCAAGATGAACTCTCACAAATCTGCTTCACCTAGGCTGGAAATCACACATCCCAGCTGAGGCAGGATTAAGTATATATTTGTCTAACCTGTTCTTAAAATCCTTCACTGTCAGGGATCCCACAACCACCCTAGGTAACCCATTTCCTTTATTCTTTCCAGTTAATTGTAATAAGTGAAGCTATGTTGACAATGTCCCTTTGACAGTATTGTGATGCATGTTTATTTCTTGTGCTGAGCATATAGCTACTATATATAGGTTACATGATGAGCAGTCTAAACTAAAATATGCAAAAATGAAATTCACATTTAAACATCTAAGTAGTCTGACTTTGCACCCCTTTCCACCACTACCCCCCACCTTTTTTAAAAAAATAAATATCTTAGTTTTAGTTTGTGGTTGGATATACTTTTGTTTTTCGCCCTTCCCCACAAACACAGAATATTAAACCAAATCTTCTTCTCTCCAAGTTTTCAGTTATTGAAAATTCAGAGCTTGATCAAAATCACTAGAAGATGTACTTTGCACATTGTAGTGAAATTTTGAGTTGTACCTCTGACTACTCATTTATTTCACTATTAATAACACATGATATGTTACACATGGACTGCACTAAAATTACATTTCAACAGTTAAAGGAGCCACGAATAATTATAGGATACGCCCCTTCTCAGATTTACAAATGTAGACACTGCATGATCCATGATTGTAGATCTTTTCAACATGAAGATCTAATATTCCACTAATTTCTCCAATTTTTAATCTATGCTTCCACACAACCACCTCCACATTTTAAAATATAACTAATTTATCATGGCCAAATAGCACTTATATAGCAGTCATCATTCACAAAAAGTTGAGTAAATATCCCTGTTTTATAGGGGCAATGGAAGCACAGACTGGCTAATTGAGACTTAACTCCAGATTACACAGGAAGCCAATGGTGAAACAGGAAAGAGAACCCAATCTTAAAACTTCTAGTTTAGTGCTCTAATCATCACCTGCTCTCTGAGGGCTGGGAAAGAGATCACAACCCCTCCCACCCAAACACATTGCAAACTCATTTTATATAAAACGTCATCTCTGACTGTCTCCAAGGGAAGGGGACTAAGGTCCTCCAAACTCCTGCTAAAATGGAAGCTAGCTCATTGTTCCTGTGAATGCTGGCAATTAGGCTCTGTTTTCAAGGTTATTTTTGCAAAGAAATCACTCTGGAGGTTTTATGTTTGGTGTTTTTGTTAAAGAAAAACGAAAGCTGTGATTGAATGTAAAAGAGAATTTTCAGAATCTATTAAGGAAACCGAAGTGGACATGGGGTGAGATGTAAAGTATTTTCATGCATTACAAACTGGCCAGGAGACATGAGTATGAACAAACATATGATTTTCCATATGACACAAATTCATCAGTGGGATTACTCCAAGTTTCCGCATTAAGACCAGTGTTCCATATTAGCAGTTTGTTCCATAACTGCTCACTATGCTGTTTCTTGTACATTCCACTGAAGCGTACGGTATGGGCCAGTATCAAAGACTAGACAATAGAGAAGATGAGACACTGGTCTGATCCAGTTTGGCAATTCATCTCACTCTACGTTCTATGTTCCTTAACAGTAGCAATATACAGGAATGCTATATTTTGGCTATTAAAAGGTCTCATTAGAACCCAAATGACTTTTGGATTACCCCTGATTCAGAAAAAAAAGAGGGGAGGGGAGTATTTGAGTAAGTGAAGGGCAAGCTGATAACACAACAAATGCAGGATCTTTTTCCCAGTTCTAAAACCACCTCTGCAATGAGAACACAACAAACAGAAAAAGTTACCTCCATCTCTTGCTCATCTTCAGCATCTGAAGGTTCATTGCACACTGCCAACTCAAGTCGCTTAGTTTTATCTTTGCGCATAGCATCATCCGCCATTTCCATTGCTCTTTTAATTTCAGGCTTTGAGCTGTAAAACATACCTCCCCTCTGTGTTTCCCTAACTGCTGAGCCTACAAAACATGCAAATAATTTGTCAGAACCTGAAGCATTCTAGCATGAGGCCAGTCTTTTACTGTAGGTGCTCACTCTACATATTTAAATAAATTATGTTCAGACAACTGGTATCAACCAGCATTTCTGAATCATGAGTCCAGTGTGACAAGTATCTGGATTTAAACATGCAAATGTATTTGTTTAGCATAAAGAAGGTGGCCGGGGAAGGGGGAGGGAGAAAGAGGGCAAGATTTGCCTATGAGAATTAGTTTGTAGATCTGCCCAGTACAATGCTTATCTAGAAAATGAACTCTGGGTGAGTCTCACTTACAGTTCTACAATTCATTAGTCTTGGTCTGAACATTTATCCCATTCTAAAACAAATTCTAAATCCAGAAAATAGTTAATTGCAAATGCTATACCTGATAGTACCCGTCACGATTGAAAGATGACATTTTATACTGCAGCATGAGAGCTTAAATTGAGGCCATGATCTGGGAATGAGGCCTGCTCAAGCAGATCCTTACAACCTTTACTGTCCAAAATTCAGCATGTCTGATAAGAACAGCCTTAACCAGCAATAAAGCGTAATAGGAAGTGTTTTACAATTATTAGGGCCAAGTATCAAGACTGGAAAAGCTAAGCCAAAAAATTGTTCATTGTTCTTAAGTAAATTTTTTTGAACTTGTAAAACTATTTTTAATTTTATGATTCTAATTGTGTTGTTCTTGTACTAAGTATTTCACAAATGCTTCATAAGAAACAGTCCCTATCCTTGAAAAAAGCCTACAATCTACAAGATATTTTCCAGTCATTTGACCCCTATTATTGTCAGTCATAAATATCATACTGACATTATAAGGTTAATTGACAATACAAGGTCAATTTTTGAGTTTAATTACACAATCACTTTGTTTGCACATTCATTTCTGTAGACCCAAAGGCCAATTCTGATCATCTGTAGGCATAAGCAAAGTAACAGTACATTAAGTTTTGCTCATCTAGTGTGCCTAAGTTATAAAAAAAATTTGGCTCCTAGGTGTCTATAAAGTAGATTTTCAGAAATATACCAAACAAAAGGAAATATATGCAACTCATCTACCTAGTTCTGTGCAAAGAGATTCCAAGAACTGTATTTATATTAAAAGGCAAAATATTTTATACCAGTATCTATTTCTTTACCTTTTAGATATATATTCTTTACAGCTTGTCTTGTGTTAACCAAGTTCCTTGTAGGAGACCCAGTATTTCAAGATATTTAAAATGGAAGTTTCAAAATGATACATCCAGTGCTTTTTTAAAAAACAAAACAAAAATAAAACAAAAAAAGCTACTAGTACTCAGCCAGAGACCTGGGACCACCAGCAGCAGCAGGAGCTGGGGACTCTTCGCTGTGGAAAAAGAGGTGCCAGTATTCCTGAGTACCATCACAAAAGAAGTCCTGTATACATCTTATTTTTTTATGATTTTATTTTAAAAGCTGTTGATTACTTATTTCTTTCTCCAACTACATTGAAACATGCTATTATATAGCTAATTAAATTTGTTTTCTATGGGGAAATTGTATAAAAAATTACATACAGAAGATGTAGATGCAATTCACACCAACAATTATGTTAAATAATTAGGCAATTTTCATTTTTAAGTTATATTTATTATGGGTATATAAAAATGAATACTTTAGAGAGCTGCAATGTATCTGAGTATGTGTGAATGTAAAAGTATAACTTCTTATATCATTACTGTGAGGTAAATGTGAATTAAGTTCCTACTTTGAATAATTAAGCAACTATCTAAATTCTTAATGGCTTCATTGATTTAGCAAAATTAAGCTCCATACATAGTCTATTACTTGTATTTCAGTCTTGACTAGAAATTTATAAAGGACTTACACCAAGGATCCTTACTTTTATATTGATACCAAAATTACGTGGCCAAAACATTAAATTACTGCAACCATAAAGTTTATTATGACAAGATACTGGTTTTTGATTCTTGATAAAGCCTTACTAAATTATATCCAGGGATTAACATAACTGGCACGCAAATACGCATTCCAGAATTTAAAATGTGCATTATAAAGTGGCCAGAAACGCATCTATGCGTACCTGTGAACTTGCATGCACGTAGGAGGCTACGTAAGCCTCAGGCTCTTAGCTGCTCTGGGCTAGCAGCAGCTGCACTACCCTGTCCTGCTTGGCTCCCTGCCGGGATCTGCTGCGGAGCTCATTCCCCCTCACCCGGCTCCACATCGGGACTGATGGTGGGGGTCAAAAGCCTCCTCGCTCAGCTCCGGCTCCGCGCCACTGCTGGAGGGGTTGGAGTCCTGCTGGGACTGGCTGCGGGGCTCAAAAGCCTCCCTGCCAGGCTCCGGCTCCATGCCGGGACCCGGCTGCGGGGGTGGGTGGGTGTGTGTGTTAGAGTTCTGCCGCCTGGCTCTGCGCTGGGACCGGCTATGGGGGTCAAAAGCCTTCCCACCCAGCTCTGCACCAGCAGCGGGCTGCAGTGGGGCTCGGAGTCCCGCCGTCCAGCTCCACTCTGGGAATGGATTGTGGGGGTGGGGGTGGTGTTGGATTCCTGCCACCTGACCTGCCCCGCCTCGAGTACCAAAGCATTTCTGCTGGTTCTCATTTGTGAATGTGAACTGAAAAATTATGTTAACCCGGGTTATATTCATTCTTTGAAACAATATAAACACTTATTTAATCATCTCTGTTTTTTAACATCTAATATTTATTACCATAGCACTTTAATATAAAGTATGAATTTAGAAGGAATCAAGGCTGTATTTATCTAAGTCAGCCAAGAACTTAAGGATCACTAGAACTGTGATATGGCTAACTTAAATTACTTAATGAACATGTCTAATCCTGTTTAGTCTATTGCTCTCATATAAATGGCAATCCTTGAGCCCTCCCAAGGTCCACCAGCAAAATCAGGGAAGACCAGACTTGAGATTCCTCATATTTCTAGGATAATATAACAAAAGAAAAAACCCTTTACAAAATATATTTTTTCTATATCTGGAAGAAGAAAAAAGGACAAACCCCTCTTTCTTTCTTTAAAAAAAGAAAACCCTTTTAGAGCAATGAGTTTCCGTTGTTAGTTTTGGTTCCCAATTATAAAAGTTTAATACTTACATAGCATTTTATATAATCAAAGTGCATTTTATATATTCAAAAGAAGGTGGTGTGTTTTCCCCATTTTACACAATGTGAAATATATTTCCCCTCACATAGCAAGTCAGCAGAAGACACAGGAAAAATGTTCCTTGGTCCTAAGGTCCACGTTTAATCCTCTAGAGCACAGGTTCTCAACCCATGGTCCAATCAGCACACAGCTGCAGCTCATATAATTGCCTCACAGCCATACAGGTTGTGTGTGTGTGTGTGTGTGTGTGTGTGTGTGTGTGTGTGTGTGTGTGTGTGTGTGTGTGTATATATATATATATATTGTGCAGCCCACATAACACAGATAGCTGCATACGTGGCTCACAATGGTAAATAGATTGAGACTACTGTAGATCAAACTGACTCTCCATTTCCCTTTTCAGATATTTAAGTTATATCTCTTACCTTTATATGGTTTTAAGTATTTAATGTTAACCCAGCCCCTCGCTGGGCTATCATCAAAAAACTGCACATGTACACGAGAGGATTTCCCTGTTGATCTGACTAGTGTTCCTTCAGTTGGATGGTTGTATACAAGACATGGCCACCAGGGGTATCCTTCCATCTTGGCCCAAACCAAGTCACCAGGTGAATAATCACAGGGGACACTGCAGGGACAAAGAGACAGAACTTGATTAACAGCTGAAAAGTCCCCAGTCTTTAAGTCAGTCCCTTCATAATGGTCATAGTGCCACTTCCAAGTCAAATTATTATTCAGAAGCTAATGGAGAGACACGGTTGGTCTCAGAGGCTCTTGAGTTAACAGAACTTTATAGCCTACATGCAAACACTTAACAGAACCTGGTTCTTACACTCTCAGGTATGTCTAAAAATACAAATTGTTTCTGAAAGTGATGAGATTACATAAAAGGATTGTGTACTCCCCCCTGTAAATTTGCATATTATTAAGAATCTGAAGAATTATCTTTAACAACATTATAATTATTAATAAAAATTATGTTCATATTCATAAATAAAGCTATGCACTAAGGTGCAAAATTAAGCACTCAAAAGTTAGGAAATGCTAGAATTACAGCTGCCATCTCTAGTCAGCCCCTCGTGCGCATGCATAAATGATTGCGCTTCACTTCCACAGCGCTCTTACTTCATTCAGCACACTGGATGGACAGTGCTCACTGAATAACCAGCTATTCAATATTTTGTTTTCTCCTTGTTCAGTGTGTGGCCTGAGGCCAGGTCTACCGTCCAAATTTACACTGGTGCAATTACATTGCTCCAGAATGCGAAAAATCCACCTGCCCGACTTACCCCCCTGCGCCCAGGGTAGACAACTGTGTTCAAACCTGGCTGGGAAGACCCAATTATTTATTCCAAAGGGGGAGCTGTGTTAGTCTAGTTCAGCAAAACAAACAAGGAGTCCTGTGGCACTTTTAGTTATCAATAAATGTGTTATTTATTTAGTTATCAAGAAATGTGCTCATCTTTAGAAGTGCCAGAGGCCTCCTTGCTGGTTTTGCACTGACTGAGGGTGCAGAACCCTGCCGGGCAGTGCCTGAAGGAGCTGCAGGAGGCAGCTGGCTGCAGCTGGGGGTGGGGCAGTGCTGAATCCACCGCGTGCCCTCTAACTGTTCCTCCCACCAGCGCCTCGTGCCCCCAACCGCCAATAACACCCCGCCTGCGAACGGCCCCAACGGCCCCCGCGCTCCCCTCCACCCGCGCGCTGCCACCTGCCCGCCGGTTACCTGGCAGCCTGGGCGGCCTTGGCTCGCCCCTTCCCCATCCGCCTGTCTCGGGCCTCGGCTCCGCCGGATGCTCCTGGCTCCGCCGCGCCAGCGCCTCCGCTAGGCTCCGGGGCTGCCTCGTTGGAGGCCCAGCCCGTCTGCCTCGCTGCGGCCGGAGCCGGGCCGGCGCCTGGCGCCGGTGCTTTGGGGAAGAAGCGGAGCAGGGTGCTTTGCCGAGACATGGCTGCGGCGGGAAGCAGCGATCGGCTGCCGCCCAAACGCGGCAGGACAGAGCGCGCGCGAAACCCACCGCCGGCCCCGCCTCTGCTGGGGGAGGGGCCACCCCGAGGGGCGGGGCCACAGGCAGCGCCTGCCCAGAGCCGCCTCTGTCCCCCGGGACGGCCCAGACCTCCCGTGACGTCAAAGGGCTGTTATTACGCGCTACGTTAGAACGCGGCTATTCCTCACTGCCAGCTGCGCGATCCACCCAGCGGGGCGTCCTGCAGCCATGCTTTGCCAGCACTTCCATGCAATGTAGAGCCCCGCTCGCCGCCCTCCCTGTAGCTCTGTTACCTGCTAGTCAACTGGGCAACCGGGGCAGCAAGGTGGGCCTGGCTTCTGCTTCTAGCGAGGCCCCTGGATTTCTGCTGCACAATAGAGCGGAATAGCTGGTGCAGGGGAGTGGAAATTGTCAGGGAATTTTTGGGGGCTCCTCTTAGGTCAAGAGGACCTGCATAGGCACCCCCACCCAGAGGTTCGTTCTCCAGCTGAGACCAAATAGACAGAGACCAAGGGCGTGTGATCAAGTTTTATTCAGCTGAATGGCAGTCTGACACTCAGAGTAAAACTCCAAGACAGAGCGCCCCAAACAGAGTCGCTTCACAGTTTTTATAGTTTTCTGGTTACATTTACGTGTATAGACAGATAACAGTGAAACAAAGTGAATAAAACAAACTCTTTGTTCTACATTGGAAAGACATATACATGTCAATTGATGATGGATATATGCAGGGTGTTCTTCCTTAAAGATAACATTTGTCCAAAAGCTGTTTTCTCAGTATGTTTCTAAACACTCCCTGGCGTTATCACGATTTATGGTACTTAACAACCTTGATGAATTTATCACACTGTGGGGAGGAAATTATACAGAAGAAAGAAACCATTTTACTTTCTTAATGATACTTAATGGGCAGGGGGGAGACACTTAGTCTATCATTCCTAGCATTCTAAGGATGCCACCAGAAGGTCAAACAAAGCAGGACTAGGCTAACAGAAGATACATCACAGACTCCATCTTGGATTTCCTTCTCAATTTCCTACCACAGTTTCAGGTGCATTAGAAAATGAAGGCTTTTATTGTATTAAATGTGAGGGTGCTGCTTTTTTTAAAAAACGAATAAATTAAATTTATGCTATTTTCATGTAAGCCTGGACTGAAAAGACTAATGTCCTGTCGTGGCACCTAGGTTTTTTTTTAGATAGTTGCTGAACTTGAAAAGCTGGGATGGAGTTATGAGACACAACTCTAAAAATAGCCTCACTTTTAGGGGAAATAGCTTCATTTAAATAGTGTCTTCCTGAAGAAAAGTTCCAAAGGGGTTGCCATGTTAGTCTAAGTCAGCAGAACAAACAAGGAGTCTAGTGGCACTTTTAAAGACTAACCAATTCATTTATTGCATGAGCTTTTGTGGGAGAAAACCCCACTTTGTCAGACACTTTGAAGATGGGGGAACTTATTTGTTAGTCTTTAAAAGTGCCACAGGACTCCTGGTTTGTTTTGCTGAAGAAAGGCATTGCTTTATTTTTTTCTTTTTTTAAGTGTTCAAGAGCTATCAGATAGTAGTAGTTTCTGAAGTGTGATAAACTTTTCTGAAAGAAAAATGATGTTGTAAAAAGACATCATCATAGGTATGGAAAATTGCACATTAATAGAAGGAGACTGAAGAATGCCTATATTTTTTACATTTTTTATTTCTTAAATAACTTTTTTTTGGTAATCTAAGACTTCATTTAGTAACGATTATCCATTATCTTAAAGCTAACAATGCTTACTCCACAGTCGGTTGTTGTTTGCCAGGAATATTGGCCTGCTACAGAATAACAAAATAACTAGCTCCTGTCGCTACATAACGAAAAGCCATTTATGTATATTATAGATTTTAATCTGCATTCAGTGAGGTACTGAGGCAAATAATTAAACAATTTGTAAGCACTGTGCTGTAATAGCCAACATGGATTTATCAAGAACAACTCATGCCAAACTAATTAATTTTCTTTTTTGAGATGTTACTGGCATTGTTGTTAGGACAGAAACCATAGATGTGATATATCTAGAATTTAGCAAGGCTTTTGATGCAATCTCACCTGACATTCTCATAAATAAACTAGTGAAATTTAGTCTAGATTAAATTGCAATAATGTGGGTGCAAAATTGATTGAAAGACTTTATTCAAGAGTAATTACTAGTGATTCACTGTCAAATTTGGAGGATGTATCTAGTAGGGTTGCACAGGGGTCTGAGCTTGGTTTGATACTATTTAACATTTTCATTAATGACTTGTATGATAGTGTGGAAAATATCCTGATAAATTTTGTGGATGACACCAAGCTGAGAAGACTTGCTAGCCTTTTGTGAACAGAATTAGAATTCAGAACAACCCTGAAGAACTGGTCTGAAATCAATAAGATGAGATTCAATAAAGATAAGTGCAAAGCACTTCATTTAGGAAGGAAAATTCAAATGCACAAGTATAAAATGGGAAATAAATAGCTAGCCACAGTCTTGTTAAAAAAGATCTGGGGTTTATGGGGGATCACAAATTGAATACGAGTCAACAATGTGGTGCAGTTGCAAAAAAGGCTAAGATCATTCCAGAGTCTATTAACAGAAGGGTCATATGTAAGGTTATATAGTTACCTGAGGTTTTTCAGAACCGAGAGCAGTAGTACTTTAACTGTTTCTCTCCATGTGGTGTCAGGATTAAATCAATGGGAACACAGTGCTTCCATCTGATAATTGATTAATACAAGCACACATGCTCTTACCAAAAACTACACTTCATTAGGTATTAAACACACACACATACACAATAGGTTTAGCACATCACAGATACAGTTACCCCACAGCCTGATACGGTTTCACCAGCAGATTTCCAGGGATCCTCTTTCCGTCCAACTGAGCCAGTGACCTAAAGTCAGATACCAACTTCGTGTCCGAAGAAAAGCTTCCTTGAACTTCTTTGAGGTATTTACTTTTACCTAATCTTACATAGCTACTTTAAGAATATACATAACATTTAGTGGGTCAGCATAATAATCTCTACTGCATCACCAATTCTCCCAATTTCAATAAACTGCTTATCTCAAAACACTTCTAATATTTCTAGCCATAACAATATGTCAGTGGCATCTAAAACCCAGCTCACTATTTGCTTTTGTTGATAATTTTCTGTCTCATCCTCCCATTCTGATTTACAAACAGCTGTCTAACCTTGACTCACAAAGACCTAAGATTATTCCTAGATATGTGTGTGACAGGATGCACATCCGTGCACCCATAGGGCATGATCTGTGTAACTTTTCTGTTGAGTTTTGCAAGGTAATTGTGTGATTTGATGCCAAATACGGCATAACAGGTTCCTTTGTGAATGCTCACAACATATTCCACATGATTACCATGGTGCCATGTTCCCTACAGCAACATGTATGTACAGATGTGAAGCAATGTTCCAGGGTTCAGACTCTCAGGACTATCTCTAGCACAGTGGCTGGAGATTTACATGTCACAGGGGTTGCTAATGCCCTCCCTGGCTCAGGTAGAAGTAAAGAGAATCACCCAACAGAACAGTAGGGAGAGGGGCTGTCAGCAGTTTGTAAAAATAAGGACACAGACATGGTTTGGAAGAGAAGCTGCAGGCTTTCCCCAGGGAGACACCATTTTGCAACCAACTTCAAACAAGATCTGGGCCCTGCCTTGGAATAGGCAGAGAATGGCTGTAAAATATCGAACAGCCGAACACCTTACCCATAATCTTGGACTATGAGGTCAGTTTAGGTAGAGATGTTAGATTGGTATGCGGTTTACACCTTTTATTTGATAGTGGTCACTCCTGACTCATTTATAGTATGATTCTGCTTTGATTGGCCATGTTCTCACTTGAAATTGTACTCTGATCAACAAACTAGTATTTGTTTTATCTAAAGCTGTGTGATCTTTAGAGGGTGTGGATGTGGAAGGCTGGGCATAATCCACTTCTTTGTTAAGTGGATGGATTTGAGATTAAGGTGATTGGGAGTGGGTCCCAATACCTGTAAGGCAGTGACTCCCGGTGTGGGATCTGGGGCTGGGGTGCTCACTTGGAGACCAACGCCTGTGTGGCTAGTGGATTTACACCCGCTGCCTGGGACCAATTACATGCTGGTGGCTGGTGTGGACTGACTCAGGAGTGAGTGGTCACCTAGCGGGGCAGGGTGAATTGGCGTTCAGGAGTGGGGTTTGAAGGGTCATAGCGGCACACCAGACCAGATTTGGGGAGCAGCCTGACACAATATGATGTTAGATTTTCATTTGGCAATGGCTGAACAAACAGAAAGGAGGACTGCAGTGCTGTCAAGTCCTGGGATACGTGCAGGGATGTTAAATTTTGAGGTAACAATGTCTATACTGCACATGTCTTGGGGTGGTGTGCTGGGTATGTATGCTGCAGTGTGAAGTAGACTATGTCATGCATTAGAGAAAAGTTATGTCAGAGGGAGGCAGCCAGGAAAGGTTTGGCAGTGGGGAGCTGCCAGCACCTTTCTTCACTGCTTACTACCAACCAGACCCTTTGCCCACTTCTGGAGCCTCCCCCTGTCTTCAGTTCTTGGTGCTACACCTTAAGAAAGATATGGATAGGATGGAAAAAGTCCAGAGGAGAGCAACAAAAATGAAAATTTAGAAATTTTCTTATATGACCTATGAGGAAAGGTTAAAGAAGTTAGGTATGTTTAGTCTTGAGAAAAGAAGACTAAAGGGGGCTTGATAACAGTCTTCAAATATGTTAAGAGCTGTCATAAAGAAGATGATGATGATTGTTGTACTTAAACGGAAAAGACTGGCAGGATCTTATTTGGAGGACAAGGCAATATGCCACATTTATTGTAAATATAAGAATAGCAAAAAGCAGTCTCTCTCTAACTCTCACGCACGCATGACATTTTGATATGCTGCTGGGTCTATATAGTGAGCAGGTGTATAATGGTGCACATAATATGTCCAGTCATATATGTCGTGGTGCTGCTCAATTTAAGAAAAAAATCCTGCAGCCAGTCATATTCATTGCTTGACAGACTGCATAAATCTGTGCCTGTAAGATGAAGGGAAACACTGGAAAGCAGTTCAGGATGCATCGGACTTGGTGTTGGACTTGGTGTCCCCAAAGCAAAACTGTTTGTTTGAGTCTTTAAAGAAAGAATTAACCCAGGAAAATCTAACCCTGTGCACCCTCTAACCAACACTGTCCATACCAGTGCAATGAAATCCATCATAGATAACTACAGTGTTCTACAGATCAGTGAGGAGTTACACAACGAATATGATAGAAGAGCTTGTGCCCCGAATGCTTGGAAGCTGGAAGGAGAAGCTCCAAGCCTGCAGCAGCCCTGGCTGCGGATGGCCAAGCAAACACTGAATGCTCTCACATCAACTGGGGGACATGGGGGAGACTGCGACAGGAACCCCAGATCTTCCTGTGGTGTGCTGTTGCTGATCTGGGGGCACTGATGTAAGTATAGCCCTTCAGGCACTGGAGACCTCACTATCCTGCCCACAGGCTGGCTGGTGGCTGGCCAGAAGCGCCACAAAATCTTATAGCCACGGCCCACAGGGGCATTAATCTGGTCATGATGACAAGCAAAAAAAAAAAAGTGTTTTCAAAAATGTATTTTTGACAATTGATTTAAGCAAAGCATGAATTGGAAAACTGATCATGTCAACATTAAAGTACATAGTGATTCCAAATGGCACTAGATAGTAGGAAGTGTAACTATAGTATATTGATAGTTCATGTGGAAGTGTGATAATTCAAGAAATGCAAGTCTTGTCTTTGTAGCAACAAAAATATTGTGCTAAGAATGCAGAGGACACAAGATATTTAACAACTTCTATGAGGTGTGTGTGTGTGTGTGTGTGTGTGTGTGTGTGTGTGTGTGTGTGTGTGTGTGTGT
>ML685758.1:22032281-22046531 GCA_007922175.1 Pelusios castaneus
TGTGTGTGTGTGTGTGTGTGTGTGTGTGTGTGTGTGTGTGTGTGTGTATCAAAGCAAAATGAAAGCTTCAGACTAGTTGCCACTAGTTGCCACCCAGCTCACAATCACAATTCATCACCCTGTCAACAATTTCATCATGCTTTTTGCAAGATTTGAGATGTAGCTAGCCTTTGTATGTTATCTAAATTGCAATTTGGCCTATTATATCAGTGATGTATGAAGTGATTCCTATTTACATAACATCTGTAAGGCTTTTGGAATCCTTCTGGATGAGAAAAGTCACTAGAAGTCTGTGTTATTAATATCATATCAATATAATTAATATTGAGGCAAGAAAATAGGGCCTGTCCCTTTTAGGGCAACCAGCTAAGGTACTTTTCAGGCCAGACTTAAGGGACTTCCCCTACTTGGCTAGACTGGCTAAAAATGCCTTGTTTATCCAGTAGCTCTCCCTCCCCTTTCTCCCCCCTTTCTGTGAAATTATTCTCGATGTTTGCACAAGCATGTAGAAAGTGGGTTAGGTTAATGGGAATTTATATTATTAGGGGAAACTAGTTTTAAGAGTAGTAGTTAGCATATATAGGCCCAAGCCTGAACCAGTTTTCAAAGGCCTTAGCATAAGAGCTCACATGAACCTATGCCAAGAACTCAGACGTCACTTAATGAGCACCTGCAGCCCTAATGAGCACCCTAACGAGCCTCGAATACCCAACAAGGTTGCAATCACCTCTCGGAAGAAAACTCCCTGATAATTCCCTGATAGCTCCCTGACAGTTAACTAAAATGATCGATGGCAATGTGGCAAAGACTGTGGGAACCCCTGTAAAAACAGGAGGGGCACAGAGAGCTAAAGCTCTATAAAAGATCAGCTCTTAGGACACTGAGGCGGACAGGGTTTGGACTGACTCAAGACGCCCAGTGGCTCCGGTCACTATAGCAAGTGGGGTCAGTCCAGAGAAGACAAAGAAAGGTCAGATCCTAGTCTTGAAGCTGACTGGACTGGCACGTTGGCCCGAGCTCATCAAAGAAAGGTCAGCACCTGATCCCCGATGGTGGCGAAACTGACACGTTGGCAAGGAGCTCGGTGAGTATTAAGAAACCACAAGAGGCCTCGGTGAACACTGGTTTAAAAGTAGCTACAGGTATATAAGTAACAGGTATATAAGTAACTGAAACAGTAAGAAAAGCTTAGTACCCCCAGTCCTGATGTAAGGACAGAAGTAGATTAGCACCCTGGTCCCCGAGGGTACGGGGGGATAGGTATAAGGTTAGGGACCAAGTAGTTTAGCACCCCAGCCTGGGAGTACAGGTAGATAGCCTGCTGTCCCCTTTGAAGTTAGGGGCACCCCTTTGTTGCTAGGGGCAAGTGCAGAGTAATAAGAATAGTTTTAGCAATTAAATAGTTAATAATGCGCATTTATTTTTATCTTTAAGACCTGCTGCAGCACAATAACATAACAAGTTTAATGGTAAAGCAGTAAACCTTGCAAGTATATAACAGCTAAAAGTGTGTACTTATCCTAAAGGAAAAGAAGTGCTTAAGCCTTTATTGTACTTAAAATGATCAGCAATAAATATCTTCTGCTTATAACTCTTTTGATTCCTTTGATACTTTCCCTATTATTGTTAATTTTCCTTACCCCTCTGCCCCCCTTACTTCTTTCCTTATGGGAACAGTATTCAATATCTCTAATGTTTGTCTGGGTTGTCGGGTGGACCGGTTCAACCCTCTATTATTTGACCCCCCTGACCACTAATGTACATGTCAGTGCCTCCTCCCTTCCATCAGATCAAGGCCGGGCTATAATCCCAGTGGGAAAAGAACCCGGCGTCTGCCTGGACCCCTCGATGAATAACACCCCGAGGGGAGATGCCAAACAGTATACAGGCAAAGAAAGCATTGTTTGGCAAGCAGTTCCCCTTTACTCTGAAATTGTTCTCTGTGATTGCACAACTGTATCTTGTGATTTGCTACAGTTATACTTTATGCTATGTCGGGATTAATTGACCTATAAGCAATAAGAAAATGCAATGTATAAGGAATAAGGGAAGTACGTATGCTAATGTGTGATAATAATGACGCTATAATGATATGCTAATGTGAAGTGCATATAAGGGGATGCCCCAATATGTTCGGGGCTCAGCCTTTGGAAAAGATTCCACTGGGCCTGCTGTCGGCCAACAATAAACTCTGTTAGCCTCCTATTCCGGTGTCTGAGATCCTTCTGTCTTGCAACAATATTATCATAACATGAATCTAATAATTATTCTTGAGCAATATCCTTAATAATATTATTCCACATATTCATGGGTCATTTGGGAAATACTACAGTAACTACAATTAACTAACTGCAGAAAGGAAGTTAAATGTCACATTCTTAGAGCAAAATTGTGACTTTACTAATGAGAGACATGCTAGGGAGAGAAGAACAGTAGTGACATGAGTGAAAGATCACTGACCATTCTGCTTCCTGCTGATTTCAATGAAAGTTCAGCATGAATAAAGCAAGAACTGAAGAATCAGATATTTGATAAGATCCGTGAAAGGCATACAAGCAAACAGCTAATTAACCTTAATTTTGGTATTTTTTTCTATTAAACAAGTAGAAAGATACTTCCAATTTCATATATTACATATTTCTGATCCTTTCACAAGCAAATCAATCAAGTCTCACTCTTGAGTGAACAAACCTTTTTTTAGATTTATAGAGCGGAGAGGATTCCTACCATTTCCCTTTGGAGCATCTCCTCATTTATCCCCTAACTTACAACCCCCAATTTATCACAGAACAAAAATCTTCAAGCCTGAGCCCAGAAACTTCATTTCTAATAGGCTCAAGCTCAGCATCCTCCCCCGACAACATTTCTAATTTTTCAGCCATAGCAAGTCACAGCCAGTTTCTCTGACTCTACACACATTTCATCATCAGTTAAAGTTTAACAAAACAAGGAATCTTTCTCCCAAGTACTTTCTTTTCTGCCTTTTTCCAAGGTCTCTGGAAGTCATGGAATCCATGACCCCTGAGACAAAATCTTATCCATCATGTAGGGGCACAGATAGATAATGAATTGAATTTACCTTTAAAGTATCTGCTAGCTAATGTTGTGCATCTGTTCTTCGGTATCATAAGTAAAGTGGCTCTGTAACTTTGTTTGGTAGACATTATAGACAATCTCCAACAAGATTCCATATTGTCAATTTGGAACTCCGGCTTAAATAATGGACTCCATTTTGTATTCTTGATGAAACTTGGGTTAGGTGTATGCTGTGTAATTTCATTTAAATGTGTGGATAAGATGTGTGAATGAAGGGTGTGTGTGTTGGGCTCAGTTGACGCAGGCCTATCCTGATGAAATGCAAGTTTCACTTTAATGGCTGAGCAATGCAAACAAATCCCTGGAAAGCAAAAAACAAGGATCCACCCAAGAAAGAAAAGAACAAAATACAATCAAGACAAGATAAAGTCATGTCCGCAAATGACTGGCAACCAATGATCTCACAGGAGCCCTGAGGCAGCGTGACACAGCAAAGCCCATAGACTTACATGAGAGCCAGCAAGTATAAAAGATGGGTAAGAACATGGAAACTTTGGGTCTCGTTCTGCAATTGTCATGTTGGAGCATCGGATTCATGACTGACAGAGGCCTGGCTCCCAGTCCCTCCTTGTGCTGAGCCAGGTTGGACACTAGGTTAAAGTTGCCAAGGTAAGAAGCAAAGAATAGGTAGGATGGAGGATTAATTTTTCTGGTCAGGGAAAGCATGGTCAAAGAGACAAACACATTACCTGGCCAGGAGTAGAACTTAAATCAATCCATTATGAAAGGATGCTTCACTAATTCCTTAGGCATAATCATCCTAGGCAGGAAATTTGGAGGATTCTGCCAGACCCAAATTGCTTACAATAATTTTTTGTCTTATTTCTCCCTCTGCTAATAACTCTTCATGAGTGGATCAGTTCATAACATTTTTTTGTAACACAGCCCCTTTGTGTAATTTTTTTAAAGAAAACTTGTTTACGCTGGCATTTCTCTCCTGCAAGTTGACTCACAGTATAGCTTCATCTTACTATGGTCCAGTAGAGGGAGATAGAGAATAACATTCCTCTGAAACAGAAGTGTTCTGTGTTGTGTTGTACAACTGAAAAGCTCTTAAGTGTGGATTTTGATTAGTGCCTGTCTGAAATACTCCATAAAGGAGGAAAATATATTATATGGGGAATACTCAGCCCTCCTCAGTCCAATTCTTGACCTTTAGGCTATTACTCTGATTTTTTAAAAATCCCCATTAGATCCTAAGAAAAACTAGAAGACAGTAATGCATAGATCCGGAAACATTAGGCCTTCTTCATGCTATAACTTCTGCTTATGAGAGTTTTCTGGCTCTTCCCCATTATCTTTTTTCTTCTGTTTTAATATTTTTATGTGTTAAGGTGGGGTTTTTTTGTTTTTAAGCTATTTTCATTCTGTAACCTGACTGTATGCCAAAGGCTATATCAGATTCATTATGGAGCTTTGGTCAGCTAAATACTTTTATTAAAACAGAAGGTGGCAGATTTTTCAGAATCTGCAGAGAATGCCGTCAGGTCACAAATACCCATAGTAATTATTCTTAATCCATTAGCAGTTAAGCAATTAAGAGCTTTGTCTAAAACAGGAAAACATTGTCTTCCTTAATTAAAAGACATACATTGTTTAGCAGGAGAAAATGGTAGCCAGTATCAAAGGGCTAGCTGCTGCTCTCAGTTGCACCTCATTGAAGTCAATGATAAAATAGAGAGCAGTGTCTCGGCCAAACTAAGCAACAGCCTGATGTATTCTCTGAAAGCTGTAACATTGGGCTTCATTCATTTCAGTTTTCAACAGAGCACCTGCCTTCTTTCTGCTTTTAGCCCTAAAATAATAGTTCAACACCTCTATTCTAAAGCTGTGGCTCTTTCACTTATCCCTGTTTGTACAGCCAGTTCTAGTTATATAGAGATGCATACTGCAGTAATCAGCCTTGTGCCACTTTCAAAGTGGCCTGCAGCTCCTCTCCTGCTGACTATGGAAGGAAGCCTCTACCTAAGGACCCACACATAGCATGTTTCCACAGAGGAAAAAACCGTTGAATGCTCCTTGCTGCAGCCAAGGTGGTGGGAGATCTGCGCTCCCCTCCCCGTCTGTAGCAGAGAGCGCGGCAAAGTGCTCCACCTAGGTGCATGGACGCTGTGATTCCTGCTGGAGTCAGAGGGAGAGGAGCACTGATCTTCCATCCCCCTGGCTTCAGAAGGGAACCACTACCTAGGGACCCAGGTGGAGTGCATGGGACTACAAGACTGCTGCAGCTAGGGAGATGTCAGGCCAGTGAGGAGGAAACTTTCTTGCTGAACTCCTTCCTTCTGGCTACAGGAACGGGAGGGCTGCTGGCAGAGACTGGTGGCCCTTCAAGGTTGTAAAAATGATATCTGTAGCCCATAAGCCCTAAAGGTTGGGAACCACTGGCATATAGCAGTAGCCATACAAATGTTTAGGGCCGTCCCTGGGTGGGGAGGTGGGGGCTGGACAGGGCCAATTGGCCTGTGGGGGCCCCCAACTCCCCCTGGGCTGGGAAGGCTGGGCTTTGTGTTCCCGCCCCACCCCGTGCCTTCAGCTCGCCTCTGAAGGTGGCGGGGGGGGGGGTGTCATCGTGGCAGTCGTGCGGGCCCTGTGCTGCCCCACTGGCAGCAGGGCAATGCGGGAGCTGCGGGCCTGGGGAAGTCACCCTGCTCACCCCACCCCAAGGACAGCAGTGCAAATGTTGGACACTTTACTAACAAAACATTAATCCTGGCAGTAAACATTTGTCATACAAGCCACTTGATTGACTCCTCCTTCTCCTCTCTCCCATTCTTAGCTTTGTACCTTCTATCAAAGGTTTCCCTTAGATGCAAAGTTCCCTTCCTCTCCTAAAACATCATTTATTTTACAAAACTTATTTGCATTGATTCCCTCATGGTTAAAGCTTCTGCTCTATGGGTAGTTTCATCTATTGCCCTTTGTGAACACCTAAGTCCTTATCCACACCGATGCTTACTGAAGATGCTACCTAAGCAGAGAGAGGAACTTCTGCCATCAGCATAGGTACTCCACCTTCTGCTATGTTGAGAGGAGAAACCCTCCCATTGACATAGTGCTGTTTATACTGGGAATTTTGTCAGTATGACAATGTCACTCAGCAGAGCAGCCTAGTTATACCAATGTGTTTATAGTGTAAACCACTGGTTCTCAACCATTTTTCTGTAGTGACACACCAGACAGATGATGTTTCCCTGCGTGACACACTACAATCTGCTGGTGGTCCTTCGGCTGGGAGCAATTGGGAGGCTGCGGCACTCTGGAGGATGCAGCACTCTGGGACCTGGGTGGGGACAGACTCGAGCCAGTGCAGGCTGGTGCCCTGGCAGTCTGGCTGGATGGGGCCAGGTTTAGTTTTATGGGGCAGGTGGCACCTCCCCCCCTTACCCTTAGCCCAGGATTTCTGGGTCGCAACCCCTAAGTCCCTTTACTCATCTAGCCCTGGCTTCTGCCTTTTCTGTGACACACTTCCCAGGTCTTCGTGACACACCTTTGTGTCCTGACACAGGGGTGGAGAACCGCTGGTGTAAACCAAGTCTAAGGAAGAATGAAAAAATCCTCAGGGAAAGGATGTGTCTTTTGAGAAGTGTAAATTGTAAAGTGGTGTTTACAATTATAATGCTCATTTACTATAATACAATAACTAATCTGACATGTTCCCCAAGGTTTCATGACTGCTTCACCGGTGATACCTCATGCTGTATATTAAACATATTACCAAGATGTCTTTGCATTCAAGCACTTCTTCACTGGATGCATGCATGACATATATCCAGGATATATGTCTGTTTAGAATAACAGTTGAGTTGTTGCACCAATGTTAGGTTCTTTCTCTCTTTACTGTTTAAAAAAATACGTTTATGGAAAGAAAAAATATTTGAGGGACTTCTGGGACCACTTGTCTGTATGGTTTTACAGTTCCCTTCCCCAGCTGCTAAAATACACAACCATCAGCAATTGAATCATATTTTTTCCATCTAATTTTATTGGCTCTTATTCTACAGCTCTTTTCTTTCAGTTTAATACCATTATGGCAGGGGTGCCATTTCCCATTTTGGTGTTGGGAAGGTAATGGTGAATCTAGAGGCAACTTAGGCACCTGTAAAATCTCAATTTCTTTTCTTTTCTTGCCAATAATAATTCACAAATGATGGATTCTTTCCAAGAAGATGAGGTGATCATCCTAATTTATCATCCCTAAGAAGATATATTTCTGTCACTGGCAAACATTATATTGAAAATTTGGAGAGAAAGTCTGTCTATAAAGATTTCAATGTCTGTGAAAATGATGGCCAGTACATGTTCCTCCACCTTCTTTATATAGGCCAATATCTTCCTGAGATTGGATCTGATAAAGAGAACTTTGAGAAACAAGAATTAGTGAAATTCAAAGTGCTTAGTGTAACTCAAGACATTATAAGTTGTGGGCAAAAATAAACACCAAAGCATATTGGTCTTGGGTGCACACTCGATCGGGCAACAGGTCAAGAAAACTAGTTCATTTTTTCCATAAGGCTGACCACTGCAGTAGTTTTGAAGGAATCCTAAAGGTGGCCTCAGCCATAGCAGAGAAATCCCTAATAACTTATATTGGTGCTGAGAGTTGTGCTGTTGGTTTCCCACAACCTGGTCCCCACAAAGTTTTTTCACTATATAGTTGACAATAAGGATATAAATTATGCTTCTTTGAAAGGCAAAACCACATTCCATGCAACCTAAATCACTGCCTGGCAAAGAGGGACTTGCCCAGGAGCTGATACTGTGATCTAAATATTCTTGGTGCAATTGACACAATCATACCAGCCAATATAAGAAATGATAAAGCTAAACTCTTATTCAAGGATTATATTTGCAAAGAATAGCACTCTGATTCTAAAAACAACTGCAAATCTGCAGTGCAGACATGAGCTTCTGATATTGCCTTTATCATTAGATATCAAAACTGACAGTTTTCTACCAATTGCACATGACAGCAGAACTAGAAATAGCTACCACTGGATACTTGCCAATCATCAAGCCTTTGCCCATGAGCACTAGGCACCCTTAATACTGCTATACAGAGATGCAAATGGTGTCATCGGTGCTTAGAACCGCATCCTGCTGTCCAACTGTTGATGGAGCGCTATATACTGAAATCTTTGGAACTAAAATGGGCTGCACCAGAGTACAGAGAATGGCGTATCTCATAAATAGGAAGCCTCCAAATCTCAACGAACTTTCAAATATTTTACAGACCACAAACATCAGGGCTAGCAGATTTCTTGATTGAACGTGTTTATCTTGTTCCAAACTCAACTGAACAAGCTATGAATGGCAAATCACGTGCCAGTATGATGCACGTCCACAAACTGACACTTCAAGCACTGTTGTGGTCCTTCTACAGCACTTGGACTTTATAGCAACACACAATCAAGAACTTAGAGGATATAGTTAAAGCTGATCAGTCACATTCTTATAGTGAGCTCATGTCAATTTATACTTCAAAGGTTTAGAAATCTCACCTCCACATTTTGACGAGCGAAGGGGAAGGTAGTGTGAACTTGGTTTTGCTGGCAGTACATGGAAATGATGCCCCTACTGCTCATGTTCAACCATTCCCAGAAGGAAAGAAATTGAGAGCTACATCTCTTTACCTTTAAATATAAACTGCCAATCTTCATGAGATGACCACACAAACTATGCAAGGTGGTATGCCATATACATTGCATAAATGTATCAACTACCAGCTAAAGTGCTTAAGGAGTTCCAGTGAGGAAACACTGTTGTCAAGAGATCATGTAAGAAGTTCAACCAAGCAGACCCTGATGAGAGTCAAGAGTGGCTTAATGCCAAAGGAAAGCAAGTAGGTAGAATTATAGGCACCACCAAGACTCATTCAGCCATCAGCAGATGACCTTGTTTTACAACCTGAGGCCCATATTGTAGCACGTTCCATGTTGACTTAGATGACCAATTTATGCATAATAAGGCAAGGAAGCAATATGGTGATGAAGATGAGGATGCGCTCTTATGAACACTTCAGGGGTTCAAGGACCATCCAGTTCATTGCAAAACATTGCAACAAGAAAACTAGCTACTGAAGCCATTGAAGGTGCACTGTTGAATGTGAAGATCCTAGGACAAGTGCACTTGGGCAACTTTGTGGAGAAATGGCTTATGATATAATGGGGGGAACCTGGACGTGTACAAGTTCATAATACACTGCCACAAAGTAAGACTACCACTTTTTCCGTGCTATACGAGGTGAGGAAAGATGTCAAAGGAAAGGCTTCAACCATGAAGACAAAAATATTCTTCAGCAACTAAGTACTACTTCCAAAGCTAATAGGATTGTGAATTTTCAGTAGATATTGAAACACAAGTTATTGCCTCCCCCTTTGACATTAGCACAGACAATTGGCAGTCTAAGAACTGGCATAAAAGTGATACTGATTGATGTACTGACAGCTGATGTCCACAACAGATCTCCCATTTGGGGAAGCTATCTTGTGACAGATCCACATGTTTTGGGACAAGTCATAGGAAAGCCACCCAGAGCCAAAACATCTGGAGTCCTTGCAGACATCTGTGAAACCAGTATTTAAGAATGGAGCAAACTTGCACAGACTAGGTGTTTGACAGGTAATAGAAATCTATTAAGGATTGCACAAGGCAGGAACACTCACAAGGCATGAGACTTGTCCAGAGAGTAATGGAAGGCAAATATGTGCCTCTTCCAAGTAACTGAATGATTTTCATTGAGATTCCAGAAAATAAGGAGGACCTTGCCATATTTTTATCCGAGCAACTAATGTCACAAGCACCACATGATAAACACATCATTCTGGTGTCTGGCTTTCAAGATGAGGCTGACGGATGGTGCTTAACAACAGCTGACACCAATCAGCTGTGTGCTCATCAGGCAGAAACACACACAAGAACAATTTTTTTACACTGTGTCCACAGTGACGCTGATAGTGGGGTTGTTACAGCTAGGGACACTGATGTGCTTATCCTTTTGCGGATTCATTATAGCAAAATGCCATGTGGGCAGCTTTAGATGAAAGCTGGCACCTCAGAGGAACTGAAGTACTTTCCTATTTCTGCCACTTTTGTGAAACTTCAATATGGACCCACTATTCTGGAAACTCTGTGCAACCATTTTCATGCCCTGATTAGTTGTGATGCTACCTTTTTTACTGCTGGACTCAGCAAGAAGACCAAATGGAAACTTTTTTAGTGATGCCATCAGCTTCTAACACACCTTCAAAAAGTTGATGTTGACATGGAGAAGTAAAAAGTGCAGAGTTTGTTCATAAAAGCACTAAGAAAGTCTGTGACATTTTGTTCACACACTTGTGCTTATCAGAGGTTCTACTCGCAATGGGTGATGCTCTTTTCTTCCACATACTGGAAGCTCATTGCCAGACACTAGTTTGGAGGCAGGCCCACTGCCCAAATTTAATACTTCCTCATCTAAATACGGTGGATTGGAAACAGAAGAACAGAAGTCTGGTACCACAGCTCATGTCATTGCCACCAATACCAGCAGTTTGTTTGGGGACTCTATTATGGGGGTGCACTGATTCAGAAATGAGTGATGAAGGTGCAGGACACCATGACTTGTTTGTATAGGAGCATGCAAATTGAAAACAGGTTTTGTCAGTGTGCCTGGTACTTAGTGCTTAGGGACAGTATTATCAAATAAGAAGATGTGGCATAAGTGTCTTAAGATATTGATTCAATCTGACAGTATATACCAAAGTTTCTTGAAATAATACAGTAATAACGTGCTTAGCTTTTGTGCATTAAATGTTTATGTATTGTTTTGTTAACTTTTGCCCCTTTCTGATACCTTTTTCATTCCATCTTCAACTTCTGGCATCCAAATGGCATGTTTCTAGTGCAGTGGGCCGTCTTGGTAAACTCCCCTTTTTGTGAACAATATTGTAGTCAAATAGACATCACTGGATCAAATTCTGATCTTGGCTACTCTGGTGTAAATCATGTGGTATTTTCCTTTAGTTAACTCTGAATTTACAGTACAACACATGACAGCAGAATCTGGTTCATATTCATGGCTTTCGCTATCATGAAATAGTCTTGTAAAAGACACAGGGATGATATTAGTAACAGTGTTCTTTCAAATGTACTCAGAATCAGGTTTTTAACCTCTAATGTCAAATGTACATGTTCAGCAAATAAATGAAATTATTGCTTTGTTCCTACCTACTATTTTAAATAGATGTAGGAAAAAGAGCTTTCTTTTTTAATCTAAGCCAAAGCAATAAAACATATTGCTCTGAATCTGTTAACATATACTAAAGCTGTAATGTAGCTGATGAAACGTGTTAAAAGGTCAGGAGGTAGCACCGAGTGACTATCTACTTAATAAAATTAAGGGGTAAGAAAGAAACTAATAAAATCTATGCTCAGTTATGAAATTTTAATGCCATTATTGATGCCTCGCCAAGTGAAAATGATTTGATCAAGGAGGATACTTTTGTCTTTCTCATCTTCATGCATCTTCAAGCTGCTAAAAGCAAAGCTGTTGGGACCTTTTTCAGAAGGAGTCAACCCTAACTGAAACTAGATGATTTACTGAAGCCCCTGGCAAAGAATTTAAATGTTAGCAGATCAGTTTCTCTTATACAGAAACAATTATAGCACTTCTTTTACATTTATATATTTCCAAGCAGAACATTTCTGGAAATTTATGGTGAAAGTAAAGCAATTTATCTATGTATAATTAGAATATGAGAACTACACACATCATTCTACCCAGATACTTATATATGAACCACATTGCTGTAAAATTAGAGTGCTTTCCAAGTATTTAAAAATAGAAGAAGCAATAAGAATTTCTTCTTTCCTAGCCTACCAAAGAAATAGCTTTATTAATTTATTTGGTACATACTTGGGGTGTGTGTGTAGGCGTCTCTGGTACACGATCCACCTGGAGGGCACCTCCTGGTGGTCTTGTTGGGGATTAGCTCAAGCAGTCCCCTGCCAGGTGGTCTGCATCCCGCCTCTCCACATGTCAGACTCAGCCCCAAGTCCTCTTCTGGGACCTCAGCCCTCCGGCCAAGCCCCTTAGCCCACCCCTTCTGGGGTACAGCTCTTCTCCCACACCCTGGTCATTAGCAGCAATGGCTTGGGAGACCTGCTGACCACTAGGTTAAAATAGTCTCTGGCCAGCAAGCTTGTGCCACTCCTGGCATCTATGCCACTCCTGGTATGCTGGTGGAGTGGGTAGGGACCTGGGCCCGCCGTTTTTTCCAAGCCCTGGCCCAGGGACCCTCGATACCTCCACTGAAGCTCTGCCTCCCTCCAGTCCCTCCTCATGGTTTGCGTTGACTCCTTGGGCCACTTTCCCTGCAGCCCCCAGCTACACGCAGACACTCACTGGTCTGGAATCCAGCCACCGTCCATCCTTGGCTCCTTACCCCAGATCACTGCTCCAGCCTCTGCTAGTCTGCTCCGGCCTATCGCCCCAGAGTCCCAACCATTGCTGCTCCAGGCCTCTGCCCTTCTGCTGTTTTCAGTTCCCTGGCACCAGCCTCACAGTGGCCACACTGTAAGCTCCCAGGGTGTTGGCTCCCTCAGCCAGCCAGCCAGCCAAACAGGAGAACCTTCTCCCTGGGCTGCCCAGGCCCAACTGAACTTAAGGTAGCTCTGCTGCTCCCTTTTATACAAGGCTGCCTGCCGCTTATTGTCCCTGCAACCTCTTGCCCAATTCGTTGCTGCTGCCAAGCCCAGTTAGCCCACTCTGGGCTGTAGCAGGGCACCCACACCACTACAGTGTGTTCATTTTTTTGTGTGAGAACAATTTATTGAGTGGGAGCTTAGTCAAAGAAATACGCCAGTCAGCCCCAAATGAGTTGGACTGCTCTCATTTATACCAGGGCAGCAGTCTGAGCATGCTCGGCAGGGCTTGAGGGGTGGGGCTGCTGTCACTCACAGGGTTTGCTGGGCTTTTTCAGTGCGGGGGAGGCCTGCCCCGTCACAGAACGCAAGTCATATGAGGGACTTCCCTCTTCATAGCAACATCACTTCAATCTTTCCTGGGTTCAGCTTCTACTGGCTGCTCCTTATCTAGGTGCTGATTTTGGCTAAGTATTGAAGGAGTTGGGAGTTGATGCCACTTACATTTGAGGCTATAGAACGGAAAGTCTGGCATATCACCCATTGTTTGTTCAGCTCTACCAGTAGCTTCGTGTACATATTATAATATGGGGAAGGAGATTATATATTGTGGGGCCCCATTGAAGAAGGTTTTGGAGGTGAACAAATAGTTGCTCATAAAACCATCTGGGTTGGGTCTGAGAGGAGAGACCTGAACCAGTTCAGGACATTTCCTTTCACACAGCAGTATTGCCCATCTTCATTCCTTTAATTTTTTGTGTGTGTGTGTGGTTAAGTGCCAGAAGAACATCATGAAGGAACAGGTACAAAACAGGCAAACTTACTCTCAAATCACCTTCTCAATGGACTGCAACACTGACTTGAAGAAACCATCTATTAGGGAAAGAGTGCAATTCAGTCTTTATGCCCTTCAATCCTTAAGCTCCTTGTGCCAAGAAAGTTGCCATTTATGGTTGTTTTGTAATGATGTAGGCCAGTCAGCAAATGGAGAACCAATGAGTCCCTTTCATTTAGGACATTAAAATAATTGCCATCAGACAGTAATGTCTCTCAGGGGTAAAATTTTATATCTCAATTTTGTGCCTTAACCTTCTAATATCCATAAGTACCCATAATTTGCTTATACTTAGTTCAATGTTTTGAATATAAAATGTGCAAATCCAAGTAACTGATAGTAAAAAGTGTGAATTAAATGCCCCTCTTTAATTGCATGCTTAAATAAAAGATTTAATACCAAGAATGACTTGTGTTGGAAGACTGCTTCTTACATTTCATAATTAGCAGACAGACTAATTCTCTCAGAAACTGAAAATTTTCATTCTGTGCCTAGGTTTGAATTGGCCAGAGGGTGTTTCAGGTTTGGCAGGAATTCCTAGACTTCTGAAGATTTTGGGAAGACAGTATTAGCAGTAGTAACACTAATCTATACAAACTGCAAGATTTAATTATTAAGGAATTATCTTCCTATCTCAAAAAAAAAAATGAGAGTCCTGTGGAACCTTATAGACTAACACGGCTGCCCCTCTGGAAATT
>ML685758.1:22052680-22064870 GCA_007922175.1 Pelusios castaneus
TTGTTACTGTTTTTATTGAAACCTGAAAGATGGGGGTGGGGTTACAGGTTGGTGTAGCTCCGGGTCTCGTAAAAGTAGCTTGGGGGGGGGGGGCTGGATGTTGTCCTGTACCGGGGTGGAGGGTGGCCTTCAAAGAAATGCTTTGAGGGACTGCGGTGTGTGGGAGGCATACACGGCTGAACTGTCTGGAGTGGAGCCCGGACATTTATCGCCTGGGACTGCAAAGCTATCATGTTCTTTAGCAGTTCTGTTTGCTCCTTCATGACGCTTATCAGTTCGTCCCTGTGTTTCTGCCTCCTCTGCTGGGATTCCTCTCTCCAGGCTCTATTCTCCCTTGCGGATTCTTGTGTTGCTTTCAGCAGGTCGTTAAACATATCCTCCCTGTTTCTTCGAGAACGCCGCCTAATGTTTCTCATTCGGTCAGCTGGGGTAGACACCGGCCTTGTGAAGCTCAATTCTAATACAAAAATAACAATATAGACATTGTTAACACATAGCATAGATAGCCAATGTAACCTTCCAGTAGCACATTCCACTGGAAGGTACAGGGCGGTCAACACACTACGCTGCGCTGAAGCAGACAAGGTACATTCTAATAGACGGCTTACCGGGGGCTAAGAATCGGAAGAGTGCACACAGATGGAACCCAATATCCCTCTCCTCAGAGTGCCCCTTCCATCTAGAATACATCTCCTACATGCCGCCGGTAGCAGGCCGGGACCGTATGCTGCTGCACTGTGTGCTGCCATGGTTCCCAGGGCTGTGCTTTGCAGCTGGAGAGGCAGAGTGTCCGTCTTTGGGAGCACAGACACAAACGCTCTCCCATCTAACCTGAGTATTAGGCTCTGGAGGTACATCGAGGAAACCTTTTCTGACCTAAATGCAGATGATTATTTTACAATCACTGCTTGTATTGATGCCCTGCTAATGAATGCAGAGTAAATAGCGTGCACAGCGGGGACCCGCAAGCACCCCCACCCCAGACAATGATATTTTAGCAGGAGCAGAGCTGAATGAAGGAGAAACTTACCTGAACCCCCCTCTGCCGCCTCAGAGAACAAGCTGCAGTTCAAGCCTTGGGTGGACGTCTCAGCGGGGCTGCTGAAGAGCTCCTGGCTACACGCGGTTGCGCTTTCCTCCGTGTCATCCTCCATCTCCTCCTCCTCCTCCTCCTCCTCAACAACGTCCTCATCCTGCTCGGCTCTGGCAATCACCGGACGAGGAGGGGCTGAAGTGTCCACGGGACTTTTGGCAGTGGTTGTGGGGTCCCCACTGAGGATGGCTTCTATTTCCTTATAGTACCTGCATGTTGCAGGCGCTGATCCGGAACGGCGGTTTCCCTCCTTCGCTCGGTGATAGGTAATTCTGAGCTCCTTCACCTTTGATCTGCACTGCACTGTGTCTCTATCATGCCCTCTCTCTGACATGGCCCGAGAAATTATGCCAAATGTGTCATAATTCCTCCTGCTGCCGCGTAGCTGCGCCTGCACGGCGGACTCTCCCCAGATGCTGATCAGGTCCAGCACCTCTGCCGTGCTCCAAAGGGGTGCGCGTCTTCCACGGCGGGCCGCCATTGGTACTGATGATCGGAGCACAAACACACTCCACGAGGAAGAGAGCAGGAAGTGAAACAGACTTGAAATTTGAAAATCCCGGGAATAAATTCGGGGCAGGGCGGGGACAGTTTCGTCACGGCCACAGAGCGGGTGGGGGGAAGACCAGAGAGGACGACTTGGGAATGCTGGGACAGTTCCGGACTCCAGTCAATGCGCGGTAAGCGTACACACGAGCTCAAACGCGCAATATATGATCCGCAACAGCTGTTACCACTCTCGTCGGAGTGGTTGTTGGATTGCGCGACAACAAGGCACTTAACGCGCAAGAGCCCTGTTGCACGTGTGTACGCCGTTGTTGCTATCGCGCGGTAATGAGCTTTAATGCGCGATAATCTGATCGTGTGTACAAGGCCTCACTCTCATAGTCTCTGCACGGCTCTGATGTTAACCAGCCATTAACAATTAACCCATGATTGAGTGTGAAATTATTCCTCCCATTTTACTTTCCTGGGTACAAATGCCTCAATTTAAAATGTTTGTAATCAGGCTTCTTCAGTACCACGATAGTCTAAATTAATGGCAAATGCATGGCCTCATGCTACATCCCTAGTTACAGTTTCTGACAAGTGAGCATCTCATGTATGAGCTTAGTCAGAATTTTTAATCCAAAATTTAGGAAACCTTTTAAAGCAACTGAGTATATAACTCAATTTTTTTAACTGCAGCCACTTTATTTCTATTTTGAGGTTGCTAGCAGGCAGGAGGAAAGTGCATGGAGCTTTTCATACCCATGGACTGAATTAGCCTTCAGGGCTGGGTTATGTTCTGTTGCTTTGGTTGTTTATTATAATTGTTAAAGAAATTATGCTTATTTGCACCATTTACTTCTGGTGGTGTTTCTCAAAAAAGACTCTTACATATTCCACCTGAGTATGTGTCTTTGGGAACCCATTATGGCGTAACGCATGAAGAGCCTTACGCTTGTGTTGTCCTTAAAATCTGTTGGACTATTTCTTGATTGGAAAACTGTTTTTAATAAGGTCTAGAATTTAAAGAAGTCAATTTAAAATACAATTACTTTAAAAGGCAGTATTGATGGGCAGTAATTATGCTGGGTATTTCAATCAGTACAAGTTTTTTGACATATGTGTCATTTTAACCTTTTATGTGATTGGTTTCAACTTGCCTCCCCTCCCCCCCGAAGCTCCCGCTGCAGCAGTGCGGCCCACGGCCCCCTGAGGCTCACCACAAGCTTTGACAGTCCACAGGTCCCCCAACTCCCTCTCCACAGCACTGGCTACGCTCCCCCAACCCCCCTTCGTTGCATTGGGCTGGCTGGGGCCCCTGGCCCCATCATGGAGGGAGCAGCAATGGGGGGCCCCACAAGGGTGGGCAGCCCCTGCCTCCCTGGACCTTGATCCGGTCCTGCTGACAAGCTATTCATGCTGTTGTATCTACACAAGCCAGGATGACTCTGGAATTGGGAGTGGGACGGAGTATCATGCTACTTATTTTTCTCCATTTTTAACACCAAGTGAGCTGACTTCCTGATCATGCCTCAAGCTGGCTGTCTGCTGCCCCCCTTGCTGTGGAACAAAACACAAATACAGCTATAAGTCCACAGATACAAAACTTCTTTTACTTATTTTTTTTATTTTGCTCAAACGTATAACAATAATTGCTAGGGAAGCTATTGTAAGTACTCTAAATACAGAGAACAAAAGCAAGCAAATACTGCACAGAAGAAATGCTCTGGAAGTCTGTGAGAGGGATCGTATTTCAAGGGCTGGAGCCCTTTGTTAAGAGCCAGATTCTAGCAGAGCTCAATTGACTTCAAATTGAGGTTTCAACAAGCAAATAACTTCCGGACTAATCTTCATTGTCTTGCGGGGGATAATGATAGTCTTGAGTGGTCTTGGAGACTTGAAAAAAAAATCATCCGGGTAATAAGGAGTGCGGGTAAGAGATAAAACTTCTATTTTCTGACCTTATTCACATGATCAGGGTCGGGCTGGCTGAGCCTAATTAACCAGAATTCATGGGGAAATGATGAAGAAGCCCATGCAGATGCTCAAGCACAAGTACTGTCTGCCCTGGCTCAGACCACTTGGGAAGCAGGCAGCTGTGTTCTGCATCGAATGAAATATCCAGGGTAGCCCTATAGTAGGGAGCGTGGTGATGAAGTCTGGAGGCAAGAAAGGTGTGTGTCACTGAGAGGTCTACCTGTGGAAGGAACAGCTATCCCCTCCTGGCTAGCAGAAATTGGTGAAAGTCATTACAGGTCATTGCCACTATCTTCTTAGGGGCACTATGGGATCCTACAGCAGGGCTATGCACCATTTTGGTGAGAAAACCTAGTGGAATATTTTAGCAGGAAAAAGGGAGGAATCAAGCAAGAGCTTCTTTTCAAGGAATGTTTCCAAGGAAGGAAGGAAGAAAGCTAACCTTAGGGGGAAAATGTCTTCCCAGCTTGGGGTTCAACCCAGTCCTTTATGCATGGAGGTAGAACCTGGTGGTCTTCCCAAAGGTGTTCTCTCTTCCCCCCCCCCCCCCCATCTCCTAGGCAACCAATTCAAACCTGTCCCCTGTGTGTCTGTGCAAGGAAGAGAAAGTTGAACTGGAGCTTTCTCCTTGTTCACTAGGGCAGATAAACCCTCTGAGCAGGTTCCTTGTCCAGATTGTGTTCAATCAGTCCTCCTTACACTATCACTTCCAACTAGAGATGGACCTGAGCAAGACCCTAGAACTGAACAGCTAGGTGTGTCCTTTCTGAAATCCACATTACCACAATATTAGGCAGCAAACCACAATATTGTCTTCTTATGACTGAAGAAAAAAACACTCCAAACAGAGGAGGCAGAGAATAGGCTGATACTATGAAGGGATGAGAAGAGAGTATTTATAGGCAGTGCCACAAGCTACTTATAAATAAGTCCTTGAACATTTTGTTTTCCTTCTGGTAGAGATTGTGTTTAATAAATAAACACAAACTGTTTTATCAATTCAAAGGGATGCCATGTGCAGCTTTGTTATTTTGTATTTGAAAATATTCTGCAGCAGGATTTTCAGGCTTTTGCTATTCAGAATAAGGACCTGCTCTGGATTTGCTGTGCATTATACTTATGCCAACGTTGAGTTTCACAGGTAAAACCCAAGTACATCTTCAGAGACTCTCCAATAATTGTGTCATTGTAAAAGAGGGTTTAACTGGGGAGTGCAGTTTGCTTCTGATGTTCTGTTGGGCAGGAAAAAAAGTAAGGTAAAATGATGTGCTATACCAAACCCATTCAGTTTGTCTTGCTCCTCTGATTCCAAAAATAGAATTAGACTTGAGGGACTAGTCTGACTAGCAAACTCTAAAGAAATTGCATCCACCACAGAACTCATTTCAAGAGAGAGGATTTTTTTAAACATTTGCTTTGCCTGATATTTTGAGCACCAAGGACACATAAAACAGCAGGAGTTAGCCATAGGTTGCTATAAGTAATGGCCCACAGAATTTCCAATATCTTCCGAAGTCTCCAAAATAATAATTTTTAAACCAGTGTCTCAAAACATGTTTCTTCCCCTTAGGATCATGGGATGCCCAAACCTAGAAGAATGGAGATTTTAATATATATTGCTTAGCAGAACATGCCTGTGGAGTTTTCTTAAAGTATCTTCTACTGAAATTTGTCATGCCAGCAGCAACTCAGGATTCTGCCCACAAAACAATTAGCTCAGCTTTAACTGAGAAAAATGCGATGTTGGGGGCAGGATGCAAGGGGGAAAGAGCTAATAATATGACAGGTTTGGGTGACCGCAGCTCCCCTTCACCCCAGCTGCGGCTCTCCCCTTCACCCCAGCCCGTCTCCCCAGCTGTGGCTATCCCCTTCACCCCAGCCCATCTCCCCAGCTGTGGCTATCCCCTTCACCCCAGCCTGATTTTCCCTGGCCCCGGCTCACCCCAGCCCGATCTTCCCCGGCCATGGCTCTCCCCTTCTCTCCAGCCTGATTCCAATTAAGTCAACTTAGGGCTATTCCCTGTCCATGCTGACTTTGTCAACCTAACAAGGTCGACTTAGGCATTAAGTCAACCTTCAGAAGTGGAGTTATTAAGTTGACTTAAGGAAGCGCTGCCCAGTGTGAATGCAGCATTCTGTAGGTTGACTTAAGCATCGTTAAGTTGATTTAAGGAGCAAGTGTAGACATACTCTTTGAAAGCCTGAGGACCACTGAGCAAGTTAATACAAGCCTATAGGCCCATTGTAGCTGGTCTGTAAGTTCTCTTGGTGCACTAGTTTCCCTCTAGACATGAACAAATTATCTTAGGAACGTCCTTAGGAATCATGATCCACACTCATGTTGCTGTGCTTTGGAAGCATCATTCTGTTAATGTAATTGTTTTCAATCTGTGTGCACCTTCCCATTGGCTTGGAGGTTAGACTTATGAGCCACCTTCTGCTCTTCATTACAATGAGGTGAAACCAGAATAGGACTGGGTAGTACTTTTCTGCCTTTACCAGGGTGTAGCTGAGAATGGAATATGGTTCATGGCCTTTAGTCTCAATCAGAGGATCAGAAGGCTGTCACTGTGTTTGAAGAGGCTGCCTGTGCTCTTGGGCACAAAAGGCATAATATTATTTCAGCAGTTGATTTGTCCAGAAGGCTGGTGGGTGAGCCAGGCTAGTCAAAGTACACAGGATAGTAAGCTTCAAAGGTTTTATGTAAAAGAAAGAACAATTTACCACCCTCAGCTAGACTGGCCAATGTACCTGATGTTAGGAAGAGAAGTGTGACCCACCTGTGGAGAATGAAGTCATTTGAAGACTTGTAGTAATGGCTGCCTGAAACAGAATAATGTATAGTATTTATAATCCAGTATGAGAAGTGAAACATATTATGGACTCCTAACTACTGTATATGTGTTTTCTGATGATCTCTTAGAATCATAGAATCATAGAATAATAGGGTTGGAAGGGACCTCATATCTTATATGATATTTTCCTATAACAAATTAGCATCAAGATATTTTTATAATTTGATGTTGCTGCATTTGGTCAAATTTTGCTCACACTCACATTGGTGTAAATCAGGATTAAGCATGTGAAGTGAGTTAAATTTATATGGGTTTAACTAATAGAAGACCATGGCTCACTGGGTCTGACTCTTCTCTCATGCCAGCATAAATGAGTAGAAACTCCCATCATTCAGATGGATTTCATTAACACCAGAAGAAGTCTCTTCTTCTGTTGAGACAGGTGATAGGCTCTTTAATTAGCTACTGCTCCTCCATAAATGGGATATATTGTATACAGTCCTGAAGTGTTCTTTAAATTGTTGTTCACCTGTTATATGATGTGACCTCCTTGGCTCTTGTTTTCTTTATCTCAGAAAAGTGAGAGGAGTTGTCTTAAAAATACAGTCAAATTTTTTATTCAGCTCTTCTCAGTTTGACCAATCGTTGACCCAGTTGGAGTCCTATTCTTCCTCCAGTGTTCAGCATGTTACAAAATACTTTCAGGTCAGAACATCAATTAAAGTTGGGTAATTTGTGGTTTTTTTACCAATTCTATGCCAGGACCACAGAATTTCCTTTCTCTGGAAATATACACATCGTCTCTTCCTCTTACAGCACAGACAAATTAAAGATTTTAATGTTGTGACCCAGGCATCTTGGGATAACCTCCTTAATATGCAAAAATCAGGGCAAGCTGCAAAAACAAGAGCCCAGTTCTCCAAACACTGATGGGTGGCACTTAAATCAGACTTCCAATCAGCCACACACCACGCTTCTGATTCCCCACACTGGCTCTCACAAAGCATAACAAAATAGAAGCAGCCCCCTTTATTGCATTTCAGCCCTTGGTTTCCAACTAGCCACTATGTCTCTTAAAGAGGTAGGTTCTCTTGACCCCAAGGGGCCAGCCACATTACACAGAACAATATAGATTTGGATCTTACCCCAAATACCATGCGGCTAGCCAATCCTTTAGTAACTAAAACTAAAGGTGTTGCCCCCCCTGTGAATTGTATACACATTTTAAAGACAGAATATATCAAATTGGAGAGGAAACAAACAAAAATGGCATGTTTCAAGACAAATGGTGCCAAAAAGTATTCCTTCTGAGTCTGAGAAAATCATGCAGAAATGACTGTAGTGGCTGGTTAAGGAGCTTTGCGATGGATGTGTATGAACACTGGGTGGAGATTAAAGTGCATATCAGCTGGGCTTGTCATATCTAATCAGTGTACAGTCAAAATGGACTGTGCCAGTTCTGCAGACTGATTCCCTAGGGTCATGATCTCTGTGCTACTGGGGAAAGCAGCAAACATTTGATTAGATGGAATAAAGATTAAGTGAAGATATGTTTATATAGATACTTGCACAATAATTACTTACCTTTATATTTTTTGGTGTTAATTATTTTACTAAAACTATGGTACATGAAGTATCACTGACATGCAGCCATTGCAGGGAGTACCAGGGCAGCTGTTCAGTAGCACTACACAAATAAATTGGAACATAATTTTTCCAGTTGAAACTGCAGGAGAGATTCGAGGACACACAATGTAATTGCCTATTCTGCAATCTGGCAAGGAAGTCAGGATTACTAGCATGATTCTGCCCCACGTTTTGTCCCCCCCAAAAGTGTCATAGGATTTTTATTAATGATTTCTTTAAACTGTATACAAGACTATGGGGGAAATGTAAAGGCAAATAGCAAAGACAGCTCCTTCCTCTGATATGCTAACACTGAGGCTATGTCTACACTTGTTAATTTAAGTCGACTTAGTGTGTCTACACTTAAAATTAAAGTCGACTTAAAGGGGAACTTAGAAAGTCGACCTAGAGCATCCACACTGGACGCCTAGGTAGACTTCTAGGGGCTTAGGGTGACTTAGGGGAAGTCCACGGGGGTGGGGGGTACCACTTGCCCAATGCCAGGGGGCTCAGCCTTTGCCCCATTGTATTTAGGTACAATGGGGCAAAGGGGGACAGGGACCTTGGCAGGGCATAGGGGGAGGGTGGGCAGGGCTCTGCCCTGCATGCCAGGCTCCCCTGTGCCCCCCCCGGCAGGGAGGGCATTGGTGTAGCCCTGGGGTAGCCCTAAGTCAACTTAGGGCTACCCCACGTCTACACTGGCTTAAGTCGACTCTAGGGAGTCGACTTAAACCTTAGGTCAAATTGAAAGGTGGCGTTATAAAGTCAACTTAATTTTAATTAAGTCGACTTTATTTTCCTTAAGTCGACTTAAGCAAGCTTGCTTAAGTCGACTTAATTTACAAGTGTAGATGCAGCCTGCGTGTCCAGTCCCTTGGCCCCTCCTAGTGAAGACAGTGGTAAAAGTCCCCTTGGCTTCAGTGAAAGCAGGATTGAAATGCTTGAAATATTTAAATTAATACAGGATCTGGTTCACTGCCTCATCTAAAATGTGGCTTCATTAGTCACCAAGTGCTCATCAAACAATGATTGGAGGGCACTGGTTCACTGCTGACTCAAAGGTAGAATTAGCTGAAATTTGTGATCTTTGGGAAAATGTTTCTGGAGGATGATGTGTCTGGGTGGGTTGGAATTTAGGGTTGTCTCACATCAGAACAAAACCAAACTTTTTGGCAAAAAAAAAAATGTTGGAAAAACTGAAGCAGATTGTTTCTGAAATGAAATGCATTTAGTGGCAGCCTACTGAGCAGAGTCGGGAAACCAGCCCTGTCAGGCAGAGGCGGCTTTTGGGGTAGGCAAAGCAGACACCCGCCTAGAGCTCTGAGCAGTAAGGGGCCCCGTCCCCAACTCAGGGGACAGCAGAGGTGGTCACCTGCTTCGCCTACCTCAAAGCTGCGTCTCCCTCGGTCCGCAGCAGGAGTGCTTCGAGCCTTGACAAGTATAGACAGCCAGGGGGGAGGGGCAGAGGCCAATGCGGGGAGAGGCAGGGCCCATTGGGGGGTAGGCCCACAGAGGGGGGCTGCCCAGAGAGAGCCGGGACTGTGGGGGGGCGGGGCCCCTGGTGGGATCTGGAGCCACATGGGAAGGATTCGGGGGGCCCCCAGACTGGGTGGTTGGCCAGGGCCATGGCAGGGAGCCTAAGGGCCCCCCAATGGGCCTTTGCCTAGGACCCCAGATAACCTCAGGCTGCCTCTGCTGAAAGGTCTGCCTTGGAAAGATGCTTGGAAACCCGGAGAGCCACGTTCTCGTTAAGCTTCTTGGATACGGCTGTCACATACCCGCACACCTATCACAGATGCCAGCACAGCCCAATCCCCCTATCTCTTCTCCCCAGCCCGATCCCCACCTCTCTTCTCCCCAGCCCGATCCCCGTGTCTCTTCTCCCCAGCCCAGACCCTCGCATCTATTCTTGCAAACCCAATCCCTGCGTCTCTTCTCCCCAGCCCGATCCCACCCGCCTCTCTTCTCCCCAGCCCGATCCCCACGTTTCTGCTCCCCAGTCTGATCCCCACGTCTCTTCTCTCTGACCCGACCCCCCCATCTCTTCTCCCCAGACTGACCCTCCTCCACATCTCTTCTTCCTAACCCAATCCTTGCCTCTTTTCTCCCCAGCCCGATCTCCCTGCATCTCTTCTTGCCAGCCCAATCCCTGCACCTCTTCTCCCCAGCCCAATCCCCACACCTCTTCTCTGCAGCAGCCACATCTTCCCTGCCTCTCTTGTCCCCAGCAGCCCAATCCCCCATCTCTTCCCTTCTCCTCAGCCCGACCCCTTCATCTCTTCTCTTCCGCAACCCAACCCCACTTCTCTCCCCTTCTCTCTAGTCCAACCCCTGCATATTAAAATTTTAAGTTTATCCCCATTCACAACACAAAACACATTCATGACCACATGGCAAAGTAGAGGTGATAAAAACTGTGAGGTGTAGATGACATTAGAGGTTCGATAGGCAGCAAGTGTCATCGTCTCACGTGGTTAGTAAATTAATAAAACTACAGTATATCATTTTAACATTTTTATTAAAGTTCGAACAAAAAAAAATCTATGAATTTCTTTTGAATCAAGGTACTTAGTCATGCTGATGCTTCTGGCGCCAAAAAACTGTTGCCCATACAGCACCATGTGTAGATAGATGCTTGTAGAAGGTTGTGATTTTAAAGACATTCCCTAGCATGGGACAGTGTTGTGTGAATTGGGAGATGTGTCCTACAGGTGATCTAACGTGGCTACTCCCAGCTACACGCCTGGGAATCACTCCTGTCCGTGTTGTTAAAGTTCTATTCCTCACTCATTCAATGGCGTGGTCTTTAATGAATCCTCAAGATCATTACACCATGCCTCACAAATTGCCGCTCAGTGAGTACCATAACTTGCTCAGCTGCATCATCAGCTTAGAGGGGACATTGCCTGGGATCCTATGCTGGAGCCAGGAGTCTCATGGCTTCCAGACTCCCTGCTAGAGCTTGGGTTTGCACAGTCTCATATCCAAGTAGGGAACATGAAAGCCCCAGTGGGGCAGGGCTGTCCCAGAACTGTCCCAGCCACAGCGAGGGACACGTGAGAGGCACCTGCCTTGCCCCTGGGCCTGCCTGCTCCACCCTGGGGGCAGGGAGGGCCAGTCCAGAGGTCGTGTGAAGCGCTCCGGCCCCGTCCCACTGCCGAAGGCAGCTGGAATCAGGGCAAAGTGTGGCCGTGAGGGGACACTGCCCCACTGGGAGCGGGACAGTGCAGAGCCCACGTAACCGCAGGACCTGGGGCGCTTGCCCCGTTTGCCCCCCGCTAAGGACGGCCCTGGCCTCCAGCCATGCCTTCTGTTGTGGCACTGTCTGCTCTGGACCTCTGGAAACCTTCCTGTATTGTGGCAAACATTTTACTGAATGTGCAGTAATTTTGATGAAACATTTTGCTCCAGCAAACTGCATTTTCCAGTGAAACCATTTCCCATCCGCTCTGTTTGGAAGTCCTGCCTTCCCTCAAAAAGCTAATTACCAGCAGCATGGAAGCTGCATTGTTAACAGCAACAACAGGAGGACTAGAATAGACAATCTCTTGTTTGAACCACTGCATCTGGAAAACCTTGTCTGAACAGTTTTCAGTGTCATAGTGGTAATAACACCTTTTAGCCTGTTCTGTATTATTGTCTTAGTACTACTGCAGCACTACCGCGGCTGGCTGGCTACTGTAATTCAGGTACTAATTTTCAGAGTACAGAAACATCTGAAGGGATGAGTGCTCCCTGCAGAGCCACAAATACCAGGTTTTATAGCTCACTGGGTTGTCCCAGACTATTTCATCAGAAATGAGGCTATGTGCACACGAGAAAATTTTCCCGCAATAAGTTATTGCGGGACAAGGAAAGCGCTATAAATATAGCGCTTTCTCGTGTACATACGTGCTGCTTCTTTCGCAAAGGAGCATTCACCGTGTGAATGCTCCTTTGCGAAAGAAGAGCAGTGCATGGTGGGCACCTGTCCCACCATGCACTGCCCACAGCCAGCTCCCTAGTCCAGCTGCAGGGCTTCCGGTGGCAGCGGGGGCTGCGTTGCCAGCCCCTGCTGTCATCCAAAGCCCCAAGGCTGAGCTGGGGGCTGGCCCGAACTGGCGAGGGTTCGAGCCAGCTCCCCAGCTCAGCTCCCGGGCTTCGGGTGCCAGCAGGCACTCCGGCGCTTAAGCGCTGCAGCGCCTGCTGACACCCGAACCAGCTCGGGGTT
>ML685758.1:22065270-22176752 GCA_007922175.1 Pelusios castaneus
GGGCAGCTCCCCAAAATACTCAATTTCACTGCTCTGCTAGAGCAGTGAAATTGACATATTTAACAGCTCCAATGTCCCAGAGTGGCCTCGATTGGCACTCTGGGACATTTCCGGAGGCTGTCTATTGCGCAAAATGAGTACACACGAGCATTACCGTGGAACAGCTGTTCCGCGATAATGATACCACTCTGGTTTTGAGTGGTTTAACTGTTGCGCGGCAAGAGGGTGTTGCCACGCAACAGAGAAATTGATCGTGTGTACACTATTGGCTTTATTGCGTGGTAAGTAGCCTTACCACGCAATAAAGTGATCGTGTGTACATAGCCTGAGTGTGTCCAGGGCATATGGAGTGAAACCATACCACAGAGCATGTTTCCCGGAACAAACCATTCAAGAAGAGCTCTCTAAAAATCCTGCAATAAAGGTTTTAATCCCAAGGCCTTATAAATGCCAAGATTTAATTTAAAACCATGCCAGGACATCCTGACCAAGAAGGGACCCCTTTCTTTCTACTTCTGGAGGTATTTTTCCCCAGTTAAAATTGCAACGAAATGAAGTGCTGAGCAGTAGCTTGTATATCTGTTAGGATCTCTTAGTGTGTGAAGAAGCTGCAAGAATGGGTGAGTCTGAAGGCGTACAGGAAGGCGTGATGGCTAAGATACATTTAAGGTGACTGGGTGACTAGACTTCTTTGTCTTCTCTTCTGTTCCTCCCACCAATAAAAAAAGGTGGCAAATGTCCATCATACTATATGAAAGTCAGAGTTGGTTTAATCTGCTTCTGTAGGGTTTAGTATATGTCTGCTGTTTCAGATTTCTTGTTGGGATTTTAATTCTCAGTTTGTTCCTTCTGACTGATCTTCTTACAGTAACTTTTAAAAATTGCATTGGAGTTTGTAATATGTTATAACAAAGTGCTGATCACTCAAGGTTCTCCAGGTGGTCTATCTGTTCGGGTATGGCTCCTACTGAGTGTCTTAGTTACAATATCTGACTGCTGTCATTATTCTGTAATCTGTGTGGCCACTGAGAATTGATGAGGGCAGGAAATATAAATCCTGATATTCTTGTTCCAAAAGTAGCATAGGTCTCTACCACACATGTGAAAGGAGACTCTCCATTAGCTGTTGGGCTTGCAGGATGCTTGATTCACAACTGAGCAGTTCTGAATTATTCCAGGAGAGGGCATGATATCACAAACATATTGGCTTGTTCCTTCTAATATTAATTTTCGCCTCTGTTTTTCTTTTCTCAATAAAATATAAACCTGAAGGCAGAATGTTTTAAAACAATAAATAATTCCTTGATTTGTATTTAAACACAAAGGCAGTTACAGTTGTGTACAAATGCAGCCAAAGAGCAGCTGTAATCAACTGGACTATACCCTTGCCAACAAGGAGGAAGCGAACAGCCATATGACTTTTAGAGTTCCAGACCTGTGAAACAGATGCTTATCTCCTTCTTGGCTTCCCTGGCTGGAATTGATGCTTCCAGAAATGGTGATGCTTTCAGCAGGAAGCCTGGAGGGGCAGCCCCATTGAGATTTAAAAATCTGACTGGAATCCACAGCAACCTGGCCTTACCAAAGGGGAGACTGAGCCCCTAGAGAGGGCACATTGAGACTTGAGTCTCTGGCTGCTGGGGGGAGGAGGCAGTTCTACGGATGGGAGAAGTTGGAGGAATCAGGAGGATGCATTGCTGGCCTGACACTCACCACGCTCCCCTTGAGATGCTCACACTGAGGGCCATCCCTGGGGGGCGCGAACGGGGCGATTGCCCTGGGCCCCGGGGGTACATGCGCCCCGCTCTGTCCTGCTCCCAGCAGAGCAGTGCAGGGCCCGCGTGCGCTGCAGCCCGTCCTCCCACAGCCGCGCCACTGCCTTCAGCAGCAAGCCTGCCCGGGCGGGGAGGCTGAGGCCGCCGGCGGGGAGCCAGCTCTGGGTCCGGCCCCAGAAGCATTACCTGGGATGCTTCCCACTCAGTCCCATCAGCCTTTTGGGCCTTTTGGGCACCTGTCCTGTTCCCTGTTTAAGCAAGGTCCCTCCCAGGCCTCCTTGTTCTGAGAGTCCATAAAAATTCTCTGCCCTGTTCTCAGGGTTGTTTCTTACAAGTGCCTTCAGCTGGTGGACTTCTAACAAGTCACTTACCCTTCTTGGCAGGGCTGTTCCTCCCAGCACTCCTGTGCCTGGAATGCTTCACAGTCCTTCCCCTGCTTAGACAAGATTTCCCCCCATTCTCTGAACTTATAGAGTCTCCCAGACTGTGATTGCTCTGTCCAGTTATTGCCACTGCCTCAGCTGACAGAAACACATCCTCCACCCTCTGATTTCAGCCAGAAGCAGAACTGTTCAGGCAGGCCCTGCAAATCCCTTTTATATTAGCCTTCTAGGCTCTGATTGGCTTCCTCCCCTGTAGCCTATCTAGGCCATTTAGAAGACCCCACTTTGATGCTTTTTTTCTGGGGCAGGGTGCGATACGTCTGCAAGGCCTCCCTGAGAGTCTCAAAGGGCCTGGTACACCCTGTGACAGGAGGGAAGAGTTTTTGTATGTACATATATAGTTTGGTAAACTATATTTTACTGGGATTTTTATGATAGTTACAGAACGGTACCAGTTAACTTTTTCAAAAAACACATTAAAACAACATAATAGGAACCTATATATAACACTTTGTAACAAATATTGTAGTAACATATATTTCCTTATCAGAGACATTTTCTTGTCCTAAATTAAAAATAAAAACTACAACAACTTTATCATTCCAGGAAATGTATAGAATTAAAACACAATCTACTGAGGAATTTCTTTGCATGTGACGTTTCCAAACAGATGTATTTTCTTAAAGCTTATAATAGTCTGCAATAGTACAGTATTTTCATTTTGATCGAGGGGGGAGTCTCAAATGTGGCATTAAGGTGTCAGTGTGGGATGGAAGATAAATGGAGGCATCCAGTCTCAAAACGATTAGTCTGGGGTAGGTGTCTTTATTTCTTGTGCTGTCTTCTTTAAGTTGCTATTTGTGCCATTTTAGGCATCTTGTTAAAACTGATTTCTTTGGTTAAATAAATGTGTGTCTTAAATATAGCATGAAAAACAAAAGTGAAGGTCAATTCAGTGCTTACTTTTTCAGCAGTTTATCACACTGAACAGAACAACTGTTTCCAAAACTGCTAGGCTGTTCATTTTGGAAAACTAAATGGATTCTTAACAAGTGAAGTTTTTTTGTTGTTCGAACATCCACAGCAAGAAAACCAGGAAACGGATTTTTTTGGGCGTATTTTTTAAGATTTGTAAATATGAAAGGAACACTTTGTACATCTGACAAATCCCACATCGGATCTGGTCACACTACTCCATTAATTTGAATAGATTTTGTCTTTGCACAAATGAAAGATCAGAATAGCATAGCACTTATGCAGTGTTTTTTTATCTGAGGATCTCAAAGGTCCTCATAAAGGTGAAGGAGTCGTTATACAGTATACAGCTCAGTATACAGCTGAGAAAACTGAGTCAGAGTTTAAGTGATGTACTGAAGACCATAGTGTGAGTGATATAGCCAGCAAGGAATAGAACCCAGATTACCTGATTCCGGTGCAAATCACTAGCCATTGCATGACACTGAGAGCAACCAATGAAGGGTATACCTATCAAGTGTATGTTCTTGGAACAAAGTTCCAAAAATTAGCTACAGTGCATTCATTGTTGACCCACTGAGAGTTGGTTGATCCCATGGTGCTGGCTGTCCTCTTCTTTCCATCTGCTAAAATTCATTAAGATAAAATAGGCAGAAAAAAGGAACATATTTTCCAACTGAATTGAAATGGGTGAGCGGTTAGGAGGGGATTTGATTGGCTGATGTAGGATATACTTTCCCCTAGATACTGTTAAGTCATTCTTGCTAGCAATGATTTGGCCCTGAATGAGCCTCCTCATGGTACCGGAGAGAACCAAATATTTGGTCTTTGGAATGTACCAATCTGCATCTATAACTACATTTATTATCACGAGAAATGAGCTGCAGATGATTACGTCAAAGTCTCCTTCCACGGGCTTTATACAGTACTTTCTATCAGCAAATTACCTAGGCCAAATACTGATCACAAGTGTCAAACCCCTTTCATCTATTAGGCTTTAATATTTTTTCTGTCTTTGTAGTATTTCTCTGTCAGGTCTCTTCTGTTACAGCTTGGATACTTTTCCTGCCAGTAAGTTGTGGCATGAAACTCAAGTTAACAAATAGTCATACCAGACCCACTAAAGGACAAGGATGCTGTGAACAATCAGTAAGGCAGTGGCCAGCTGCCTATTGAGAGATTCTGGCTTAGATGGGAACAATATATTTCTGACTATCTGTAACTGGCTGTTGAGACTTGCCCACGTGCTCAGGGTTTAACTGATCGCCATATTTGGGGTCGAGAAGGAATTTTCCCCCAGGGCTGATTGGCCTGGGCTCTGGGGGTTTTTCGCCTTCCTCTGTAGCACAGGGCATGGTTCACCTACCGGTGAATTCTCTGTATCTTAAGTCCTTAAATCATGATTTAAGGAGGTAAATAACTCAGTCATAGGTTGGTGGCCTATTGCAGGAGTGGGTGGGTGAGGTCTTGAGGCCTGCATTTCGCAGGAGGTCAGACTAGATGATTGTACTGGTCCCTTCTGACCTTAAAGTCTATGAGTCTATGAGACTCTCCTCTCCATCCCATCCCCCCACCCCACCCTAAATGTAGTCATAGGGCCTTTAAAGTAATTAAAGTGTCTCTGCTTCGGTTATTATCACCTCTGTCCTCTCTGGGTGGAACAAGTCTGTACTTGAAAGTAAATAGATAAAGAATTCCAAATGGATTATGTAACTGATGAAGCATATATATTTGACCACTGTAACACCACCAGTTTGAAGCTGTCCTGTCAGTCTTCACGGTATCATGAATAACCCTTTTCAGTATTATCTATGCTGCCTGATTTTGAGGAAAGAACCTTTCTGGCTTATCACATCCATGGTCCATGTTCACTGCTAGCCTAAGTGAGTACAGCTGTATTGAAATAAATGGTGCTCTTCCTGTTTAGGTCAGTGGTGGATTTGACTCCAGATTTTTTTTTTTTTAAATTTGATTGCTGAAAAGAAATCCCAGATTCTTAAAATCCTTTGATATTCCTGCAACATTACCATGCAGTGTAATTTCACATTTCATGATGTAATTAAGCTGGGTAATTTCATATTTTATGATGGTTTCAAGTTATATTACCTCAGTATAAAAGGGAGTTTTATGCTAACTATACAAATCCTATCGTGTTCACTTTTAGTGTAGTCCAAAATGTATGTCTGTCTCCCTTTTTTTAAAGGAAAGGAACCAGCTTCCATGAAAGAGTTAAACTTTATGTGCTGTTTTAAAAAAAAGATGGGGGAGGAAAATGTTAACATTGTGATGGTGAGATTGCTGGAACTCTTGTTTGGCTTGTTGAGACAGATGGGAGGGGGACTTCAAGAAGTGGAGGTGATAGAAGAGGTGTGTCAAGGGTTAAGAGCTAAGGTAGTAACAATAGATGGAATGTCTGAGAGTTTTAAGATGACAGTGGAAGTGATAATGTAGCCCAGAGTCCTCAAATGCTCTGATTATAATAGCTGTTAGCTTAATGAAAGACAAACATTGAAACCTTGCTCATGCTGGGCTAGCTCTCTTTCTGCACTACTTCCCTGTTCCATCCAACATGCCAGGTTCTGCATCACAATTTGCTCCCACCCAGTGCACTTGCGTAGCTCAACTGCAGAAGTGTAGTGTTAGTGGTACACAACCAGAAGCTCCTGACTACTGATTTTGATTCTGTTCATGTGGCTTTAGTTGTGCCATTTAAGCTCTTCCTCAGTATCTCTATCTGTAAAACGGGGTAAATACCTCCCCTGCCATGTTTTTATAAGGATTCATTAGTTGAAGTCAAAAGCGCTAAAGCAAGAATGAATTTGACAAAATATTTTTCAAATGATTTGAAGATGAAGTGTTCTATATAAGGCTAATTATTGTAGAAGAGGCAGCTGCTTTTTCAGGGACCACATGTATGTAGGCTGTATATTAAACATTGTGAAGATGCTACTTCGCCGATGGGAGAGCCTGCAAAACTGCGCCACTGCAGTGTTTTAAGTGCAGATCCTTCCTAAAATAAATAATGGCAAAATCATGTCACCTACAACTAATTTAGATAGGTGGAATTTATTTCTCATACAGATAATCACTCCCCTGCCTGCTGGCCTTACTAGACTTTGATTGTTTCATACATAATGTATCATTTGGCTTAAATTCTCAAGGGCTTACTACTAACAAAGTCACATAAGTTTTGCAAAACTAATAAAAATGTGCTGTGCAATAAATGATCATGCTTTGATACTTGAATTAAAATTGTATATGCTGGAGTGGGGAGGGGTGAAAGGAAGCCTTTGTCATGAAACACAGCAAATCCAAAGGCTCATTACAACAGAGGAATGATCCAGTGCCTGATTTGTGGTACATGCAGGTATAAAGATCTTGGATCAGACAGCTCTGATATTTTAAACATATGGAAAACTTCAAAAATGTTTTTCTGGGTGGTTGGGTTACTTTTGGAGGTCAAGTTCCAGGCATTACATCATCCTGATGAGGTAAAGTTTCTTGCTGATGTCCATATAAGCACAAAGCCTTGTTAACAGGTGAGATTTAACATTACATTAATTATTATTCTGGGTATGAAATCATTCCTCCTGGTCTTGATTTGTTATCAGCAACATTCTGTGTGATTTAACTCTGGAATTGGGTTGTTAGCTACATGTTTTCTCTATGCGCTGAACAAGCTCTGCGCAGATAGCTAACACAGCAGCCCTTGATTGAACTAAGAAGACAGTAACAAAGGTACTCAGCCAGGTTTATTGCTAACAATAAATAGCCCCCCTAGGACTCTACAGGGATAGCATGACATGTATGCCTGTGACAATGCACAAGCTCAGTGAATAGTGGGATTTTCCATCCCCTCGTTGGCCAGACAAAGACACTCCCCCTGTGACCACTCTTTTATACACTGATGCAAACAAGTTGTGTATTGCCCCTTTGACATGGTTAGTCATCATCCTTTATATTGTACATGTTGGTTTAATAAAAACATGTCTATCTATCACTCTGTCATTCTGACGTTATCTTTAAGGGGAGAGTCAGTGTATCCCTGAATCATCTTCAGAGAGTGTGTTTATATCATAACTATGTATCAGTATCCTGTGGCACTTGTAAAGACTAACAGATTTATTTATCGCATGAGCTTTCATGGGAGAAAATCCCACTTCGTCAGACGCTTTGAAGCTTTGAAGACGAAGTGGGATTTTCTCTCACGAAAGCTCACGCAATAAATAAATCTGTTAGTCTTTGGGGCTGCGTCTACACTGGTAAATTAAGTCGATTAAAGCTTGCTTAAGTCGACTTAATTTACCCTGCGTCTACACTATACTTTGCTTAAGTCAACTCAGCTTGCTTAAGTCGACTTAGGGAAAATAAAGTCGACTTAATTAAAATTAAGTCAATTTTATAAAACCACCTTCCTAGTAGACCTAAGGCTTAAGCTGACTCCCTAGAGTCAACTTAAGCCAGTGTAGACGTGGGGTAGCCCTAAGTCGACTTAGGGCTCCCCAGGGCTACACCAATGCCTTCCCTGCCAAGGGTGGCACAGGGGGAGCCTGGCATGCCCCCCCACCTGGCAGGGCAGAGCCCTGCCCACCCTGCCCCTATGCCCTGCCAGGGTCCTTGTCCCCCTTTGCCCCATTGTACTGAGGTACAATGGAGCAAAGGCTGAGCCCCCTGGCATTGGGCAAGGGGTGCCCCCCCTGCCCCTGTAGACCTCCCCTAGGTCCTCCTAAGCCCCTAGAAGTTGACCTAGGCATCCAGTGAGGATGCTCTAGGTCGACTTTTTAAGTTCCCCTTTAAGTCGACTTTATTTTTAAGTGTGGACACACTAAGTCGACTTAGTTAAAGTTGACTTAAATTACCAAGTGTAGACGTAGCCTAAAAGTGCCACAGGACTCTGTTGTTTTTCTACAATAGACTAACATATCTACCCCTTTGGAATTCGAATGTATCAGTATGTTCTGGTACTACCCTTGTTGAATGTGTTTATATGAATTCTTAGTGCTTAGGAGTGCTTGCGTTTTTGCAGTGCTAGCCTGTTCTTGGCAAAAGTTCATATACTGGAGAGTGAAACTGCAAGTAGCCAGCTACTTTGTAACAGTTGTAACCAGATTAGAAAGGGTGATCTAATCATGGTTAAATAATCCAGGGGATAAGTAAAACCCTCCCTACAGGATCTAACCACCAGTCAGTTTTTACCATTAGAAACACTCAAACCATATGTAAACTTAAAAAAGTAGATTTATTTAACAATCAACAAGGGAGTAAATAAATCAATGCCTTGGGGGTTAAGAATAACAGGTCTGAAACCAAGGAACATAAACCTGGGCCACAGAGAAAGTTAATTTACATCACCATTTTGTCTTCTTTTCAGGGTGTTGACTATCAATCAACAACTGGGGAAGCAAGACCAGGTGAGACCAACCACAGAATCAGGAAGGAATCTGCAATGAGGACTCAGGAACGATAAGTGTTATGGAACACAATGGAAACAGTAAGAGGATTCTCTTTTAAGCTGTTATCCAATGTCATGGATGTGGCAGTCACCTTCATCTCACTCCAGACTGATGCAGACTCAATGCTGCCTCCAGAGTGGACAGCCCTGAGCTATCTCACTTTCAGACTTATATAGCCCCCTGTTGCCTGGGAAACTACACAGGTTTCTTCCTACTGAACCCATAAAAGGTGGTAAATGCCCATAAAGAAGGGGAACCAAGATGGAGTCTTTAGTGTCTTTTCAAAATTCAAGATGGTATTTGACAAACAAAATAGGGTGTAATAACAACATCAGAGACTTCAATTAGGCTTACAGAACACCAGCCTACAACCGGGCCTGGCTTTATTTCAGGCCTTAGGCCTTCCACCAGGTCCCTTATAACAAGCCTCATGCCTCAGGCTCTCTTTCTACTACAAGTTCCATCCTGGGAAAAATATCATTTTCCTTTTAAGGAGAAAGGGGCCAAATCCTATATTAAAACACCCTGAACAGTACAAGAATTCAGATTTAGATGTTAGTGTTACAGCTTAGTCCAGTCTCTACATTTATGGTCTTATGGAAATAAATTTCACGAAAGAATGTTTAGGGGCTTGTTATGGGATACAGAAATCACAGTCACTCTTCGCTCCCATTGGGCTAGACTTTCAAAAGTGTTCAGCACGCAGCATGCTGAGCTCTCCTGAAAATCTGTCACTTATTCTGGTGTCTAACTGGGAGCTGAGATCTTTGGCACCATGTTAGCAGAAGGGATACGGTGTAAATCGGCCAAGGAGACTGAACTCCCTTCTCACTGCTGGATGGAGTTACTTCAGAGCAAGTCTGAGGCATGTTGATATATGAAGAAAAGTTGCACTGCCAATTCCCATGTGGCATCTGTTCTAATGACTTTTGTTTCCAGTGCTGGAAACTTAGCATATTTAATCAACAGTAACATTCACAACATTGTATTTTCTAATAAACAACTTCCACACTGTTTCACATTTCTGACTGTCATTCATTCTTACTTCTTAACTAGGGGAGAGGTAAGAATATAGGCTATAAAGTTCTTTGAGAAAATTATAGGATAGGATAAGATCTACACATAAATATCTCCTCTACTTTATGCAGAATTGTCCCTTCCCAAGAAGAGCTTTAAAATGACACAAATCTTTTGAAATCTTGTTTAGACTAATATTGAAAGGTGTGATGTTAGCACATGAAAAGCACTGTGTGAATACAACCAGTTTATTTAGTACCACCCTGTCAGTCACAGAGCAGTAAAGCAAGGGTCCTCTTCCCTGCAGCAAGGACATAAAGGAAAGTTTTCGGCTGTTCTGTGGTCTGCCTCTTACTGCTGTCTGTTCTTGCTCTCCTTTGGGATACAGAATGGAGGAAAGAAGCCTAGACATTCAGGCACCTCCCTGTAACATTTTTTATATACTAAGGCTGCCTCTGTGAATGAAACTGAAATATAGTTGTTAGAACACTAAGATCCACAAAAGTGTTTAGATGTCAACTTTGCCTCTGTGCATTGGAAAGTCTATGGACACACCGAAATATTTGACAGGGGGTAAATTCAGTGCGATTTCCCTCCACACTCTTGATGCCAGGGAATGAAACCCATCCATTTTCTTCAATGATGACAGAATTGCTGTAGATCCAGCCATAAACACTCAGGCCTCAGTCCTGTCACTTAATGACCATGGGCTCAGGGCTCTGTACAATTCTTTGTGCCAGATGGGGGCCTTGGATTTTATTTTAGCTCTAAAAGATCTGTTTGGCTACATACATCAGGCCCGATCATGCAGTGCTTATGCAAAGATCCCTTTAATGTCAATGGCTATGTCTACACTTGTTAATTTAAGTCGACTTAGCTAAGTCGACTTAACAAAGTCAACATTAAGTTGACTTAGTATGTCCCTACTCAAAAATTAAGTTGACTTAAAGGGGACCCTGCCAAATCGACTTAGAGTGTCCACACTGGACGCCTAAGTCGACTTGTAGGGGCTAGGTGGACCTGGGACAGGTCCATGGTGGCAGAGGGGGCACCCCTTGCCAAGTGCCAGGGGGCTCAGCATTTGCCCCATTGTACCTGGGTACAATGGGGGGCTGAGCCGGAGAGGTACACTGGTAGGGCATAGGAGCAAGGTGGGCAGGGTTCTATCCTGCCCTATGGGGGGGCACGCCATGCTTTGCCTGTGCCAGCCACCCTGGCAGGGTGGGCAGTGGGGGAACCCTGAAGACTTTTAAGTTGACTTAAAGTCGACTTAGGGCTACTCTGCATCCACACTGGCTAAGTCGACTTAATAAAGTCGACTTAGCCAGCAAAGTCGACTTAAAATGAGGTTTAATAAAGTTGACTTTAATTTTCCTTAAGTCGACTTAAGCTGCTGCTTAAGTTGACTTAAGGAAAATGTAGTGTGGACGCAGATTAAATTAAGTTGATTTGAGAAAGCTTAAGTTGACTTAATTTGTAAGTGTAGATGCACCCAGTGTGAGTTCTGACCTTACATGGACTGCAGGACTTGGTCTGAACCTCACTGTAATATAGCAGACTTTTTTGTCTTAAATATCTGAATCTGCCCCAAAAAAGATGATCAGATAAAAGGATGCAGAAAAACCTCAAAGTGGGTTAAAATTTAGAATGAAAATAAAGTAATTAAAAGAGTGGTATCAATATCTGGGCATTCTGTAGTGTTTAAGTTAAGAATAAATGATAGAAGAAGAATCCTTAGATCAAAGCCAATAAGTGACTTTGACATTTAGCAAATAAAGGGTTAGCTTTTTCATGTTCCCTTTTCCTACCTGCATCACCTCTTCCTTACCCACTTTGACATTCCTTTTCCCTCCCTTGCTTCACTCCTTTCCCCACTTCAGTGTTCTGCTCCTAAAACATCAGGCCTCCCTTTGCCTAAAGCTGTCACTATAAATAACCAACAATCTCTGACAGCGTTCATAGGGAGAAAGAGGAGTAGAGTGGAGAGAGAGAAAAGAAGCAGAAGGTGAGAGGAAGAGAGCCGCCAATAAAGAAAACTACAGAAAAACTGAAAGAACAGAATATCAAGAAGAACTACTTGACAAAGGCTAGTGGTAAAGCGGAAAAAGTGACAGAGAGGTGAGAGCTAATGGGCAGAGGAAAAGATTAACAAAGAAGGGATTGAACATCATCACATGTGGTTAGCAATAGGTGTGCCTCTGACAATAAGCAACTGGGCTAACTCAGTCCCCACTCTCTGCCTGAGTCTTAGGTGATCCTTTTGCTCTGACAGAACAGAAGGACCTTCCCTGATGAAAGAGAGGGATTTTAGGAATTGTTGTGTAAGTTGGATCCCCGATACTCAGGACTAAGGAATGCATGCATCTGTATGTCAGTAAAGCTGACTCATTGTAATTTGAATGTAGTTCTCTCCTCTATTTATTCAGCAGCAGTCTGATCCACGTTTGCTGAATGTTAGGTCATTAAGATTTAATTTGTAAATGTTAGGAAGTGTTTAAGTATTATAAGGTTACTGTATAATTTCCAATAACCTAGGCATTATAATTTTATGATAAGTCAAATATTGGTCTTTCTATAGCATATATTTACTAATAGTTGTTTTGCTAAATTATTATTTTCAAATTAAAACTTAAGTATGTTAAAGTTTAATAATAGAAAATAAAGAAGTTTCGAAGAATTCATGGTGTGAGTGTCATTCCTTAGAACGGAGAGTGATATTGGTTTCCTTTCAAGCTGAGGTATGTTAGTGAAAGGGGTTAATTGTATAAGGCTTAAATTGAAACCCCACAGTGAACCCTGGGACCTCCCCCATGACAGACCACACTCAAGTACATTCAGGAATAGGGCTAAGGAGGGCTCTGAAATTCCTGAGATAATAACCAAAGGTCTGTGAAGCTCAGAGATAGGAAGCCTGCACTCTTAAACTACTCTTCACAAGCTTGTTTGTTTTTAAATACTGAGCAATATTGTGTGCCCATCGGTTAGTTAATAGCAATTACCTGTGCTTCAGATACTGCTGGGTTCTTGCTGTGCAGTGCTTCCTTATAATATTAATGTATTCCCTGTTCTCATGTCTTACATTTATTGCACCCATTCTCTTGTAGTAAAATTGGTATTATTTTAACCTGGCTAGTGCATTTCTAAAAACATTAGACAGACATGGATAAGAATACAGGGAAAAAGTTGATCATCAGTGGTGTTCAGAAGAAAATTTTCCAATCCTGCATATAATAATACTGCATAATTAGCTAGGCTGTAAAGATTTACACCTTCCACTGAGCCATCTAGCATTGTCTGGCAGCAGGAGAGCAGATTAGATGAACACTTGGTCCATTCTGACATGGCAGTAGAAGGTTTTTTTATATTTAATATACACCAGTTGGTTATTAAAGTGGAATATTTGATTTCTTCCTGAAGTGTGCTGCTCAGTGAATTCTGTCATTTTTCAGATAGAAAACCTATTCTCAATAGGTGGTAGTAAGGCCCTCCAATGTTGGCCCCCGTTAAACAGAATACTTCCTGGATTTCCATGAAAAGTTTTCCATTGGTCTTAAATTCTTCTCTGCCTTTGAGCTACAATTGAATGTAGTATCAGTTCACTACCTGATAAGATCCCAATGCAGAAACTAAATCCTGCCCTTTTAGCACAGCCAGGAATAGAACCTAGGAGTCCTGACTCCCATTCATGTTTTCCAACCAGTATCAGCACTCCCTTCGTGTAATGAAAGACACCACATGCACCAGTCTTTTCACGATTTTATTTATTATGTCAGCAAGATCTACCTGCAATACAGTTCCTGCCCCTGAGTATGTTAGAAGTCTTATTCCAGAGCGAGTACTTTACGCTATCAGCTCTTCAGGTCAGAGCCTGTAATTTGTGTGTGTGTACCGTGCCTAACACAATGGGGCCCTGGCCCTTGACTGGGGCCCTGGATATGACTGTAATAGCCCTATTCATTGTCTACTAGATCAATCAGTTGGGGGCTTTCTCTTCATCAGTGTATGAGCAATGCACCCAACCATTTAATGATGTCATCATTGACCAGGTGGTGAGCCAATAGCCTGCTGTCAAAATAAATCGGTGGACAGGGCATTCAACAATAATATGTGACATAGTCTGATGTGACTGGATCATTTGAGAAGATGCCATTCAAAGAGATTGGCTGCACAGTTGCTATATCCTATTCAAAAATTCCAAGATGACTACAGGTGCCTTGGCAGATCAAAACCTAGTGGACAAATGGTTGCTGTCTGACTGTGATCCCAATGTATTGCCATCCTTTGACTTTCAAGCCATTGGACTGGCTTTCAATTCATCAGCTTAATGTTGAGGGCCTGTCAGTAGTCAAACGCAGCATCATTAGTCGATAAACCACTTCTCTGTAGTAAGGGCATGTTTCTCATGATGATATTTTAAATCTTAGCCTAATGTTAGCACTGAAGGGGCCACTGCCCCTGGCACCAGACTGAGCTGTAGTGCTCTCAGCATAACCTGCCCTTCTTGGGAATACCGTGAAAAATGGCTGCATTCATTTCTGGCCTCTCATTTCTCATAGCAGGGCCAAGAAGTAGATGAACCCCCCACAATAACACGAGTCTGGCACCAGAACAACGTCTGTACCAGAATGCAATGAAGATCTGAGATTTCTTGTCCCCTAGCCAGCTTTCATGTCTCACTAAATAGCCATAAGCTGTAGAGTCTGTAAAACAATTGCTACCTGGAGCCACATGGCCCTAGAGCCTGTCTTGTACTGGATTCCTGGTACATCTACATCAGTCTTAGTTGCAGTGAATTTCTCTCCCTCCTTCACACACTTTTCAAACCACTTCATTGTCGTATGTCAAAATTCCTCACCAGTTTTTCTCGTAACCGACTGTATGTTGTGCAAAGTTCTGAAGGATCCAGGTGAGGCAAAACCAAGAAGATGCTGAATGCTCCATGCCAACAACATCTCAACATGATCTTTTGAATCTACCTCATCCTGTGTTTTACTTGTGTGGCTGACGGCTCCTGGGCATTCCAATATTCCTCCCAATCCAAAACCCTGTGAAGTCAATAGAAACACTTCCATTGGCTTCAATAGGTTCTGAATCAAGTCCTTATTGATAAAAGACAATGCACCTCTTCATGATAAAATTGACTGTTTAGAGAATTGTCGAATATTTTAATGTAAGGTTGGTGTATTTCCCAGAAATCACATGATGTGATAGAAATACACTGCCTTTGGCTTTGATTATGGGATATTTGAAGTTAGCTTTAAACATTGGTGAAGACTTTTTTCCTACTGTTGTTCATGCTTTTATTTAGTCCTCTCTGGAAAACTATTTCTATTTTCCATAAACTGCTTCAATACATAGCTAATGTATTGTTCTGTTTTACATTCTGCCTCAAACTTGAAAAGAAATTAGTTTTTAAATTGCATTGATTGTTGCATTTGTTTCTATCCAGTACTACTGAACTCCAAAGCTTGTAAGATAAAATTATTTCACTATTGTACATGTTTACAAAACCTAGAAGAGATTAAATTAAATTCTTAATGTCTGCTACTGAGCACTTGGTCCCTGATCCAGCAAAGCCCATGGAAATATTTCTATTTATTTCACTGGGTTTTGGTTTGTCCCCTGAAAGAGCTTGTGCCTGCAGTTATGTTACTTAAAGAGGGCAAACTAGAATCTGTGTCTCCTAGCACAGATGCCACATTATGCTTTTTAGTTGTAAATCCTCCTCCTTCCCCCACCCTCCACAATAAAGACCACCATAACACATCAGCAACTACCTGCCAGAATGAGTGCTTTTGTCACCAGTGTAACAGCAACAACAAAACCCCTCAGTCCCACAATGGTGTCAAGTTCCAGGAAGGCGTCTCCTCCTGAAAATATTTCAGCAATACTAGCAGGTATGGGAAATTGGTTTGAACTTGCTAATTATTTTCCATGCTCTCTCTGCAGTGTGCCTTAGCAATTGGATTTACAAGAAGTGAAGGTGAAACTTGCCTTAAGCAGCCAGTCAAAAGATGAGTCAGAAGAGCCTGTCTCATAGACATGCATCTTTAACTCAAGGTCAAATCAAAATGATATGTCAGAAATGACTACAATATGGAACCACAGATGTGAAATCCAACAACTCCTAGGCTCCTCAAACACTTTGGAATTTCAGACCCTACCACTGCTCCTATCTGTATACAAGGTCAAAAGAAGAACCCCTCATCCAGTTACCTCTGACTTTTTGGAAGTTTAGCTTGAGATCCAAAATTTGAAACTTGAATGCATCTCCAATTTAAGGTGATTATTTAAGAAAAAGGGTCTAAACAGTAGATCTGAGCCTGAGGGCAGGTTTCACTCTAATGACCAGATGCTCCTGTAGTGGAGCAGTGGCTCCACTCCAGTTAACAAGGGGTTAACTGGGCTAGAAAAGGGTTAAAAAGGGGCTTGGCTACAGCAGCCAATCAGAGGGGAGGGCTGTTGAGCCAATCAGGGCCAGGCTGCCAGTATATAAGAGGGAGCAGCAGGGCAGAGAAATTAGTCTGGTCTGGGCAGCCCAGGGAGAAGGTTCTCCTGTTGGCTGGCTGATGATGGAGCCAGCACCCTGGAGAGCTCCCAGTACAGCCACTGGAAGCTGAGGAATCCAGAAGGGCAAAGGCTCTGGGCCAGCTGTCCAGAGGTGAGAAGGCCTGGAGGGACTGTGGCTGGGACTCTGGATCAGATGTGCCATGGTGGGGCAGTGGTCCAGGCAAGGGAGGCCTAGAGGGACAGCGGCTGGCCTCCGCACAGTAAGTAACCAGGGGCTGGAGCAGTGGTCTGAGGGTTGGGAGCCGAGAGCAGATGGTGCCTGGATCCGGACTGGTGAGAGCTGGTGTGACTGGGTCTGTGGGGAAGTGATCCAGGGAATTGATGCCTGTGAAGTGGAGAGACTGGTGGGAGGTGGAGTCTCAGAGGGTGGGTGCCTAGCATGCCAGGAACGGTGTGGGTGGCAGGAGGGATACAAGCTTGCTGGGCCTAGACTGTTTTAACATGTGGCTGGTGTGGAGCGAGCTGGACTATGATCACAGGGAAGTGGACTAGGCCTGGCCCACTGCTGTGAAGTGGACATGGGGACCTAGTTGTACCCTGGAAGGGGTGGACTTTGGGCTTGGCTGGAGGGCTGAAGTCCTGGACAAGGGGACTTGGTGACTGAGTCTGGTGTGTAGAAAAGCAGAGCATGGACTGCCAGCAGGAGGACCACTTCAGCAATTCCCTGTAACCACCACCAGGAAGCGCCCTGCTGGTGAGACCTGTGCACGAGACTGCTACAGTTCCATTTATCTGACCTGTCTCTGCCTTCCCATTTTGTCTTTTGCATACAGCACCTTTAAATGTAATATATCTGTCTGCCTTTCTGCTATTGGTCAGGGCTGCAAGGGGATTCAAGCTGGAGAATCTTAAAAAGAAATGTATTTCTCATTTTTTTTTTTAAATCAGCAGATCTGCTCATTTGAGGGTTTGCAGGCCCCTAAGAGGGCAGGGGTGGCACAGGTAAGGTCAGCTGGCAACGGGGAGAGAGATCTTTGGGTATGTCAATGGAGTACTTAGATCCCCACAGTGGGTTTATTTTCACCCAATTGCATCCTTGTTGATATTTCCTCATTAATCTCATCTCAGTTTCACAAGTAGCTAATTATCCTAACTGTTTCCAGGTAAAACAAGAGCAGGGCAATTTGAACAAACCTGGGAATCCCCTTTGAAGCCATTGAACTGGGGCTGGAGGCCCAGCATCCAGGGGCAGAGTCAGACCTGATCTTCTGACAGGAATGGGCTGGCTGAAAAACCTGAACTTCTTGCTTCCGGTTATGAGAGTGAAAGCAGGAAGTTCAGGAAAGCCCTACATTCCAGGTGCTAAGGACAACTGGAGCCTTGGGCAGCTGGCTGATTGGGGTGGGCTGGCTGAACAACCCAAAGGTCCTGCTTCCAGTCAAGTGACCAGAAGCAGGAAATTCAGGAAGCCAAGCAGCAAGCCATCGGTAGAGAACTCCACAGGTAGCTAAGGAGAGTTTGGATGGGTCTGCTTTCAAAGTGGGTGGGCCCTGACCCACTTGTAGCTGTTCCCCTACCAGCATTTCACTCCTCTCTCTCCCCCTCCCCCCCATCTGGACCAGTTACTTCTCTGTGCCAGGTGGTCAGTTTTTTGGGGGTGAGCCAGGCAATAGCAGCTCAACACTTTTCTGAAGAACATGCACAGAACATCAGTAAGTATCTTCTAAGTACATATAACAATTGGATACCTGCAAATCAAATTGAATGTGTGTATGTTCTAAAGCCTATACAATGTTTTGGTATGACTTGGAATTTTTCAGGATCATTTTGTAAAGATAAAGGAGCAAACCCTCTTTTCTCCACACCACACTGAGCTTGTTGAATCCAAGGTCAACCTCTACTGCATACAACACTTTCAGTGGCAGTGAAAGTCAATGGAACCAACTGCTCTGGGTTTTGGTGTGACAAATAAGGGAATTTACTGTGTCTATGTATGTGGGGAAAGTGGGTTGCATGGGGCACAGATCACTTGCTGATGAATTCTCCATACATTAAAGTCTTTAAACCATGATTCAAGGACTTTAATAACTCAGTCATAGGTTAGAGGTTTATTACAGGAGTAGGTAGGTGAGGTTCTGTGGCCTGCATTGTGCAGCAGATCAGACTAAATAATCATTGGCTCTTTCTGACCTCAGAGTCTATGAAAAGCTTACCAGCCACAACTGCCTGCCCCAAGTTCAGATCTTTGAGTCGTTAATGTCATGAGCAGAGATGACAGAGGAGACTGAGGTAAAGCATTTTTCTCTGCTTGTCACAATTCAGTTCTTTGTGTTAGAAACATCCTTGCTTAGTCATGGTGACAGACAGCTTCTTGTGGATGTGAGCTTTGAATGGCATTGTCATGAAATGTAAATTTCTTGATCATGCCTCACCCCACCAGAGAATGTTTGCTTAACTAAGTGGTGACCCACTTAGCTTAGTTGATACCTGTCTGGAAGTGCCAATGTGCCTGGTTTGGGCCTGCCTTCCTAACTCTAGATCAGTGGCTTTCAAACTCTTTTCCTCAGGGCCCAATTAAAAAAAAAAAAAAATCACTTATGCCCGTGACCCAACAGTTACATCTTTGAATCATGCAGTCCAATCTTTTGGTGATGACAGTAGGGGGTGCTACAACCCAGTACCTGAGGGTTTGTGACCCAGTACCTGGTCCCAACCCATGGTTTGAAAACCACTGCTTTAGAATGTTGTAGGTAGAACCTTATAATTTATATACAATGTTGATACCTATATTATACTGGGACAATAATCCAGCAGATTATGAGATCTCAAATGATACCTGCACAAAATTTATCAGAATCTCATAAGTGTTGAACATAATGGCAGTGTCACACATGCCTTACCAACTTGTTGATAAATCAATGACAATACAAGGGCCCACACCTCAGTGTATCAAGCACAGTGAGGAGCCACCTAGATACCAAGAAACCTCCAGACCTGACCCAATTGAAGACCAGTCAGAAGCTACTCCAAATATTGGTGATAGACAATGAACAATATATTTCCATGGAAATCACGGGGATGATAAATTTATTGTGACTATACTGTTACTATTGTTTGTAAATTAAAAAATGTAATTTTAAAATATTAGCTTTACAGTGGGAAGTTTATTCAGTTCAAGCAATTTATTTGGATTGATTTTGTGTTTGTATCTTGGACTGCAAACTGGCTTGTATCCCAGTTCATGTCTAGTTTTGTGATAGAAAGTGGTGACTGCAAAAGAGGAGGGAGGAGGTGGGCATTGCTAAAAACACACTTTTTTATTTTCTATTAGCTAAGGTTAACACAATGGAACTGGTGAATTACATGGTGTGCTCACATGAGGGCATGCTGCCTTGATTACTGCACTATTTCTAATACCATAACATTTTACTGCTTCCTGTAGGATCTATGATTAGGTTTTTGAAACTGCCTCATATACTTTACATTCACTATTGTTTTGGCTTCTTGAATTCCTGATCAATGGCCATCTGTCACAGTGCAATTAAAAAATGATTTACTGAAACCTCCAGTTAAAATTATTAAGGGTTAGTGAGCTGTGAGGGATGAGAAATAGCTACCAATTTAAATAGTAGCAAGAAAAAAAGCATTTTTTGTTATTGTCCTCAACCATCTAACTAAACAACTCCATTGCCAATCTGCATTGAAAGTAGGAAAAGCAAAGTGGTAGCAAGACAATGCAGAATCTTGAAGGCAAGGCCAAAGGACTTGATATGGAGAATGACAGAAGAGATTCGAGAGGTTGCCAAGCTTTTCAGGCAACTAAATCCATTTTAAAATGTTGCTGTATCAGCCAGTGCTCCCTTCCCTTCCTTTTAGAGAATGTACAAGTGCTGGCAATGGAGGCTCAGTTACTGCTATCCCATCACGCACAGTCCATGTGCCATTGCAGGTTATCGCATGCACAGATTAATAGAAAATTGGGGTGTACTGCAGTCAAGAACAGATGTCCAATGCTAAAATGTGATAAAGACCTGAATTACCAGCATTAATCATGGGCTAATTCTTGGGACTGTCTAATACCTGATTTGAATTCAGAACTGTTTATAGCAGTGTAACATGACTTTTTTCACTGCATCTTAAATTTCTAAGGACCCTACCATCTACAGCCATTTTTTCAGCTCAGTTTAGTGCACACTTTCAGTAAAAACACACTATTTCTGTATGCTCTGTCTCATGGAGACTTTAATTTTGTCCTTTCTCATTCTGTTCTCTAAGTCACATTGGTGTCTAACTTTTTTTCTTTTTTGTACATGGAGAAATAACTCACAATGTGGTGGTTTTGTTTTTTTTAACAAGGATCGTTTTCCTCTTTGCACTCACTCTGGAGCTTACAAGTAACTCTTTCACTTTCCTGTGAAGTGGAGCCTGAGTCACCATTTTGAGATTATCATGGTGTTGCTGCTGTTGACCCAATATTTTTTTTTTAGAGATCTAAGTCAGATTTTTTTTTAAAAACAACCAACCTTTGGGCTCCACAGTAAAGTTTGAACTTCATCATAAAGGGCCCATTCCAACTCCCACCAAGGTCATATCAGAGACCTTTATGTGATATCAAAGGAACTCAGATCAGACCATAACTCTCTTGAGAAACTGCATTGCTATAGGTTTTAAAGTTCATGCTCCCTTTGTGGGTATGTTAATACATTACTAATTACAACTGCTTCAATATTTTTCACTTGACTGATACTATCTGGAACAAGAGATAGATGAGGTCTACTAAAATCATGGAAGAACAACACATTTCACAGGTAGGTAACGGCATAACAAATTTCAGAGGTTCCTTTGAAAAATGTGTTAACTACTTGTGCTAAACAGTTTCTTCCATCTTGTATTTGGCTAGGACATTCCGAGTAAATGTCCCTGAACTGAAAGAGCTCTATGTAAGCACCAAAGCTTGCTCACCAACAAAATTTGGTCCAGTAAGAGATTACCTCACCCACCTTATCTCTAATATCCTGGTATCAATGCAGTTAGAAGATGGCATATATATAATGTTCAAAATGGCTTAGTGTGAAAAGAACATATTTCTAACTTCTGGTTAGCATATTGACTTTATACATTAGTTATAAAGTAGATATTGTGGAAAATAAGTTTGACTTCTTGTTTCCTTTTCTAATTAATCTCTGGATTTGGGTAGTTGATAGATGAAAAAATGTAAGTGCTTACTATTGGTTTTTGTTGTTTTCTGGAAATAAAATGAGAACCAGATCCCACACTTCAACTGTTCATTTTCTATTATATGTAGTATAATTTATGTTCATAGCTAGACACAACACTTCTGGTGAATTTACATGAAATGGGTGCTTTAAAGATCTCTTTGTCAGTGTGCAAGAAAATGTGGCTTTGGGTACAAAGATTAAGAGGGAAAAATCCTTGCTATGTCTCTGCAACAAGGGTCACAAACATTGTTAAGGTGAAATAATAAAATAGAAGTCAGTGTCTACCAGTAATTTAACAGCTATAGCAAAAGCAGTTGGGAGATGACTGTCTTTCTAGGAAGTGACAAGGTTGGATTGAGTGCCGCACCTCTGGAGAAAAAGGACACTGGGTACAATCCATGTGAGGAGGTAAGGGTGACTTTAATGGCACTTTTGAAAATACCACCCATTAGGCATGTCATATCTGTACTCGTAATACTACTACTAATTTTTTAAAACTTCTAGACCAACTTTTCTTCTTCTAATGACTGTAGAAATTTTAAAATCTCCTGCTCACCTTTTCTTCATATAGTTCTAAAAGCTCAATGACAACACTAGATGGAAAAGGATTATTTAGAATAAGGGATAAGCAAACTTTATCTTCTCAGGGTTTTAGCTGCTTCTGTTAACAGTATTGCACTACTGTCAGGTCTATTATTTGTTTAGACTCTAAAGCTGAAACAATTGTTAAACTTGATCTCAAATCTGTCTTTTAGCACACTTGGAGACTACTAATGCAATTTCAGATTAATTGTGATGGAGCTTCATCGGCCTCCCATAATTCCTTGCTGAGTTGCTGTTTCCTTCCCTATTTATTATTAAAGCTAATGTACCAGCCACAATAATAGAATGATCTTTCTAAGGTGTGAGGTAGCTTAAGGGGACAAGTATCATAATGTGTGAATATTATACAGTCAGAAGTTCCTGATAGGAGCAATTCAAAAATTAAATGATCATCCATTTAAAATGAGTAATGAAAGCTTCAAGCCCTCTAAATTAGAGCTGGCAATGATGATATATAGAAACAATTATTGTATATGCTACTTCCTTATTATGGTGCTTATTATATTAATACACAATGCATCATTAAGACATAAAACAGAGTGCTGAACAAATTCTGGCTTTCCACTGTAAAAATGCATGTATGACCACAAAGATGTGTAAGCATGCACACACACTTGCTTTAATTTGGATCTGAATTCTGGCCAGTCAGTGATGGGGTGGCTGCAAAATCTGCTTAAGTCACACAAGCATATAACTAAACTATATATTAAAAGACATTCAAAATCTGAATAACACAATACACATCCACAATATTCCCAACCCAGTCTGACTTAGAAAGTACTGGAAATCTCACAACGGCCCAAATTCAAGAATTATTTCTCTAAAATGATTTCTAACCTGTGTAACTTTTCATGGTTAAATGTACCAATATTGAATATGAAGTTTCATATTCAAATTTCCTCCCATATCTTTGAGGATCATTTAGGACAGTTGTGGTTTCACATGTCTAGTGCTACTAATCTATAGCACATTAACTTATGAATATTGTGCAAGAAAGTTCTGACGTGCTCATATGAATATAAAACTCTGCTTAGTTAAAGCAGCTATGTTATAAATGGAAATTGTTTAATTTCTTTCTTTATACATAGTTCAGAAAAAAGGAATTACTGCTCTTGTGACAATTGACAGTAATAAAAAACATTTTAACCATCAAGAAGAGTAAACATCTATTACTGCAATTGTAAACTATAAGGACATGATTCTATTCCTATTGAAGTCTGGGATATTTGCTTCCATGGAAACAATTTCTTAGATATGAAGAGCAAAACACAACTATAATTTTGATGTCTGTTTCTCAGTATAGCATCAGAATGCATGGACACTCTTCCAAACTGATCAGTGATTCAGATGGGACTATTTACTGACTTTATACTACAGCTGGCCACAGAAAGAAATTCCATGTTATTAATGTTTCATTTAGTTGCACTTAGGAATGAAACACCAACATCATGAAATGTCCTGCCCAATGGAACAAATCATTTAACCTCCTATCCTGCCTACCTGCTTGACAGCTGAGCAGCCTTCCTGCCCATCTGCCAAACAACTGTTGGGACAGTTGGCCTGTCAGGCAGTCAGCCACAAGGGAAACTGCACCACCAGGAATCTAGCAAGCCAAAGAATTGATTGGCCGGCCTGCCTGCCTGCTTTCTCACCCGCTGGCTGGTGAGTGGGCTGATGTCCATTCTACCAGCCTGGCTTCCACTGAAAGAATTGACACATTCTCACAACATTTTGCTTCCCACTGAATCAGTGTCTTTTGAAGGAAAACCCTTCTGCCAGCCAATTTTTGATCTGCTGTACTTCATTCAGCCAAGTCAACAGTTAACAATTCTACTCACCTACTGATCTGCATGAATGGTCTTCCATTTACACCAAGATTGAATGCTGTAAGAATAGAACAGAATTCTGATGAAGACAGGTGACTGACTTAGGCTATGTCTACACTGGCAAATTGGTTTGAATTAAGCCTCCTTAATTCAAACTAACTAAAGACGTGGCTACACTAGACTTTAGTTGGTTCAAATTAAGGGCTTCCTTAATTCAAACTAGTAAGTTCAAATAGGGTATTTGAACTAAGGGGTTAATTCAAACTAACTAGTTTGAATTAACATGACCATATTGGTTAATTCAAACTAATTTCTTAGCTTGAATTAACCAGCCATTGAAATGAATGGGGATTGCTAATTTGAACTAAGTGCTCCCTTAGTTCAAACTAACGTTCCAGTGTGGCCATGCTAGTTCAAATTAAGCTAATTCAAACTAGCTAAAATTAGTTTGGATTAGTTAGTTTGAACTAACTAATTTGAGCAAGTGTAGACAGCCTTGGATCTCAGCCTAATAAAGGTTAATTAGTTAATATTTGCTTGGTAATCTATAATAAATAGGAAACTTGAAAGTTACAGCTTGAAAGCTATTATGGAACAGTGCATCAACTTGTATTCATACAAGCTTCAGTTGCTTTTATCTTATCAATTATAAGGGCTTGTAATACTAAAATAAAACAGTAACAGAAGAAAATCCCCAGCTGCAGAAATAAACTTTCTGCTACAGATTTAAAGAAACTCTATAGCATAAACATCTGTGTGCTTTCTACTGGCTTGGCTATGGAAAAGGATGTAGCTACCCCACCTTTTCTCTCTCTATACAAACTATAGTGAGTGAAGAAGGAAAATTTCCTGTGCACATCCATATCCCTCCATGTATGAGAAAGGAAGATTCACTGGGACTCCTTCTGGGCAACAGTGGCAAAAATGGACAGACTCTGCCTTCTTCCCAAAGAAGCTGAGAAGCAGGTTTGGGGGGCAAGGAAGATTTCTAGACTTTAATGCCAAAAGGAACCATAATCTACTCTGATCTCTCGCACGTTGCAGTAGAGCTACAACCTTTGACTAAATTACTGAAGTCCTTAAAATTTGACTTTGTTCCTGAGGATCCACTACGTACTCTAGCTCAAACCAGCAAGTTACCTGTGCCCCACACCGCAGAGAAAGGCAAATGCCCCCAGCTTCCAGTCTCTGAGAATCTGATGTATGGGAAAATTCCTTCCTGACGCCAAATATGGTGATCACTTTCCCCATGAGCATGTGGGTGAGAGCCACCAGCCAGACACCTGGGAAATAATTCTCTGTAGTAATTCAGTGTCCTCCAACTCTGGTGTTCCATCTCCTGTCACTGGAGATGTTTGCCATTACAGGAAATCTCATCATACCATCCCTTTGTAAACTTATCAAACTCGTCTTGAAACAAGTTAAGATTTTTTTTTTTTTTTGGTCCCATGCAGTGGGTTGGAACAATTTGTATAGGGAGGGTGCTGGGGAAGTCATTGAATAAAACTGTATATGAAGGAAACCACTTCAAGCTAGGGAGTGCTTCTGCCCCCCTCAAGCATTCTTCGTTCCAGCACCTCTGCTTGGAAGGCTGTTCCAGATCTTCATTTGTTTGATGGTTAGGAACCTCATCGAATTTCAAACCTAAACTTGTTAGTGGCCAATTTATATCCATTTACTCTTGTGCCACTGTGGACCTTTAATTTAAATGACTGCTCTCCCTCTCTGGTGTTTATCCTTTCAATACATTAATAGTGAGCTATCATAGCTTCCCATCAGTATTTGTTTTATTAGGCTAAACAAGCCAAGCTCTCCTCTTGTAAGGCATGTTTGCCAGTCCTCTCATCATCCCAACCTATCTCTGGGCCTGTTCCAGTTTGAATTAATCTTTTCTTATATGTGGGAGACCAGAATTGCACAGTATTTCATATGAGATCCCACCAGTGCCTTGTACAATGGTAATACTTCTCTCTCTACTGGAAATACTTTGCCTGATGATTCTGGGATTGCATTAGCCTTTTGCATGGCCACATCACATTGGTGGCTCATAGTCATCCTGTGATCAACCAATACACCCAAGTCCTTCTCTGTCACTTCCAACTGACGTCCCCAGGTAATAACAATTCTTATTAGTCCCTATAGCAGGGATGCACAATCTTTTTTGGGCCAAGGGCCAAACTGTATTTTCTAAGACCACTCAAGGGCCACAAACGCAACGTCATATGTCGTATATATGACAGCACCATGGTAAACAAAAATAACATTCATGAATATTGTAATTAACTACAGTTCTATACACATTTTAAACAATTTGATTTTTGTATGCAAAAGTGAACAGGATTTGAACACCAGTGTTTAGCTCAATGTCAACACGAAATTTCTCATGCGCTTCTAAGGTACTAGTCACTAATGATATGGCTGTGACTGAATGTGCCCCTCTGCCCGCCCACACGACCCCTTCTCCTCTCCCCTGCCCACCCCAGTGACCCCATCCACGATCCTCTGCCCACCCTTGTGGCCCCTTCCACAATTCTCTGCCCCCCCCCCCCACAGCCCATTCTCGGCCCCCTTTACCTGGCCGGAGCTGCAGCGGTGGCTGGCAGAGCCGCTCCTGGGCCAGGCCCCTTCTGCCCTGAGCATGCTCTGTCTGAGCATGCTCAGGGCGGGAGGTTTGAAACTCCCCAGCCTGGCTGCAGCAGGACAGGGCGGAACAAGCTTTCCACCCGAGTCTGCCGCTTTGCTGGGCCAGTTTCCAATGATATTTTATATTGCCCCGAGGGTCACACAACATGCTCGTGTGCCTTGTGGCCCGCAGGCCACGGGTTGTGCACCTCTGCCCTATAGGTACTTAAACTTGCACTTTGCAGCATTTAATTTCATTGAACTGCTGCTTTTTACTTCAGTTGTCAAGCTCATCTGAATTTCCTTGTATGATATTTTGGTCCTCCTCCGTATTAGCAATACCTCCCAACTTTGTGTCATCCACATATTTATTCAATGAACTCCCACTTTTCGTGCCAGGCTCATTAATGAAAATGTTAAATGCTATTGGTCCCATGACTGATCCTTGAGGAATGCCACTAGTAAACTTCCTACAGCCAGAAAGTTCATCTTTCAGTACGACCCATTGTAGACTACATTTTAACCAGTTCCTTATTTATTTTTCAAGTCTTGTCTGAATTCCCATCTTCTCCAGTGTAACTAATAATTTCCCATGTGGAACTGTATCAAATGCTTTAATGAAATCCAGATAAATTAGATCTACTACATTTTCCTTTGTCTAGACAGTCTGTTTTCTTCTTGAAGATCAGGTTAGTCTGGTGTGATCTGTCTTATGTAAACCATGTTGTATTTTAACCCTATTACTGTTTGTCTATATGCCCTTAACTACTATCTCTTTCAAAATTTGTTCTAAGACCTTGCATATGATTGAGGTCAAACTAACAGTGCTGTAGTTTCCTGGATCACCTTTTTCCTAATTTCATAAATATAGTTATACTTGCAATTCTCCAGTCACAGAGTATGATCCCTGCATTCACAGATTCATTGAAAATCCTTGGTTTTGGGCTTGCAATTTCATTTGCCAGTTCCTTTAATATTCTTATCCAGAGATTATTCCACTCCCTCCCTTCTCCCCAACTTGAGCCTATTAAATTATTTGAGTTTGGCTTCTACCTTGATTGTGGTAATTTCTCTTTCATATACTCATTCCCATCAGCCACTCTGCATTGTCCCCAGTTTTCTCTTTACTCTTTATGAAAAATTTAGGCAAAGTATCTGCTTAGGTGTTTGGTCATACCGAGATTAACTTTAATGTCCACCCTGTTCTCAATTGTTAGTGGTCCCACTTCTTCTTTCCTTGTTTTATTTTTATTTATAGAGCTAAAGAACTTTTTATGGTTGATTTTAATTTCCTTGACAAAGTCCAGCTCTGCTTGGCTTTTAGCAGTTCTGACTTTCTTTTCACTTTCTGACCTCCAGGAGGCAGCTTTCCTTGTTGATCCATCCCTTCTTCCATTCCTTCTAAGATTTCTGTTTTCTCTTAATCCATTTGAGATGCTTGTTCATCCATTCTGGTCTGCAATTCTTCCCTATAATTTTTCCCCCAAATCTTGTCTCACTTCTCTCTTCTCTTCTAGAGACAGGTAGAATTCCAATGAAGACTACCTGAGTCTCCATTTATCTATGTGTTTTCTCCAGCATGGCACAGTCATCCCTGTTGCATCCCAGCTAGAATTTAGCAGTATCATTTGTTCCCCAAGAAAGACAACCAGTAGTTTCTTTTCTGCTCCCATTAGGAGCCTTTTCAGCCTCAGGTCTACATCCTGTATCTTAGCTCCTGGTGACAACACACCCTTCTGTTCTCTGGATCAGCTCTAGTGAAAGACCTGAAATTTTTTGTTTTTGTTAGTAGGGAATCTTCCCAGTTGCATAGAACTGCCTCTTTCTGGCAGTGGTGTGATTCTGACCTCCCCCCTTCTGTTCTTTCTGGCTGCAGGTTTTCGTTGTCTTCTGTTCTCACCTGCAGTCTTCTGCGAGTCATCCACTATCCTCTTGGGGCTCTAAACTCTGGCAATCTCTATTGTCTCTTCCTGTCTTTTTATAGGTTTGACCATTCTTCTCTTTTTCCTTGCTCTCCCATTTTCTGTTATTGTTTGTCTCTCCCCTTCATTTTTCAGTTAGCAAATCTGTTTCTCTGTTCTGTTTCTCCTTTGCTATATGGTCTTTTCCATTGCCTTATTCCTATCTCCATGGACCTCTTTCTTCATACAGAAGTCCACCCTCACAGTTCTTTTGCATGCATCTGCAATGTTTTCCTTCATCTTCCTCTCTTCTTCTCTCCATCATATGTTCAAATCTTCATAGAAATTCAACTATGGTCTCCAAACCTTGGATCTTCTTTTCCATCAGCTCTATCAGGCAGCACTTTCTGTAAATTAAGCACCTTTCTTGTACCCTCTCCAGAATAATGTACTTCCCACAGCTTCCACATCCAGTCACCTTCATTGTCTCTTCCATTCTTTGGGTCATTACCACTGCAGCCTCTATAAACTGCTACGTTTATTGTGAGCAAAACAGTTATGTTAATAGCCAATATCTAGTAGCTGTACACACACATGTTCACAATCCCTCCCCCCCAGATGTTTGGTTGTTTGCTCATGCATAGTTACCAGTCCTGACTGTTGCTTGTGATTTGTAGCTTGCGTTCATGGCTGGTGTTCGCAGCTCATGGCAGCTACCCGGCCAGGGAAACTGGGCATGAGGTAGAGCGGGGTCCCTGGTGGGCACACAGATGTGCACCAATGCTCTTGGATGCTGTGCAGAACATTACCAAAGCTATTCAGTCTCACCCCAATTTTATCCATAGATCTTGCTGTGTCACACTGCCTCAGTGTACTGTATGACCAAGAGTCATCAGTTAATGGCAGATGTGACTTTGATCTTGTTCTTGTTGGGGCTTTTTGTCCCTTTCTTTCTAGGGTGGATTTTTTTTTCATGCTTTTGCTAGGTTTGATTGCATTGTTTTTCAGTCATCGTGGTGGTGCCTGCAATTTCTCATCAGGACAGACTGGCTTGGAGACCACACGTGCGTGCGCGTGCGTGCGCACGCGCGCACACACATCCAAACTAAGTTCACACATCTAAACAAAGTTTCAGCAAGATTTAGGCTGAGCAATACAAAATGAAGAAAATAATCCAAAATGGAGTTTTGGTTACAGTATGGAGGTACAAGCGAATGAATTAGCATGGCATTTTTAGCAATGAATATTCCATTGTTTGAAGCAATTCTATGGCATAAATTCATCTTTAGCTCTACATTAATAGGTGAAAAGTAGATACTGCATGACTGAGAATATCTTTGCTGGGGCTGCCAAAGACCTAATGGCAGCACTGGCAGTATTAAGAGATGAATGTGCCCAGATAACTTAATACAGTTATTCCATTCAGATATAGAAGTTAGCAGCCCTCACGTAGGCTACTGTAAATCCCCAAAACTACAAAACCAGGGAAAATGGTCACAACTTTATAGAGTTGTCACATTTTCAGGATCTTCATTCAGTGAGTGGATCTGGTCTCTCTTCCAGTGGGACATGCCATTTATTGATAGTTCTCAGCAGGAGCTGTAACTGAGGGTCAAATCTAGGCATAATTGAATCAGCATTCCCATTAGAGAGTGTCAGCAGTTAGATTCTTGTAAGAAGTTCCATGTGTTTTTTGTGAAGCTATGTTTAATTCTTCCATTAACAGCTGTAAAACCTTCTGTTAAATAGCCAATATAGCTGTTAGGTGACGGAACATACTGTTACTCAGTTTGGCTTGAGCAGCTAGCCAAAAATTCAGGACAGGTTGCTCATTTAGGAGGAGAAATTGATGCAGTCGTGCATTTTTGATGCAATCTTGTTTATTTCCAAACAATGTACATAATCCTGTTTCCCTGAACACAGGAACTAAAGAGCAGGGGGTAGTTTCCTTGCTCACAACTCAAATTTATTTCAGTCAGTGCCTGTCCCAAAAGTTCCCTCTCTAGGCTTTTCTACTCTGTGCTTTGTCCTTCCTTGTTGCCTTCTTTCTCGGCTTCTCTGGGATTTCTTTCCTTGTCTCCCTCACAACTCCCACATTCTTAATGCTTTAGTTTTTGGTGGTAAGGTGGTCCTGTGCTTTGATATGGAGGCTACTATTTCATAAAGGAGCTTAACTGTTCCTGTTAATTCAAATGAACATGGCAGTTACACCCACCAGCTTCAGAAAGGTATAATTCAACCTATAACTCTATTTCAGAACAACTTGGACATTTTCTGATGGATAGCGTTTTCTAAAGAGAATGCCATTTCCTGCTTAAGTATTCAAATTGACAATTTAACAGTTTTTTCTTTTGCTTTTTAATGGTTCTGTTTTATTATATCGGACAATTTTAATATCCAGAGGGGTAGCTGTGTTAGTCTGTGTACAGCAAAAACAACGAGAGCCCTGTGGCACCTTAAAGACTAACAAATTTCTTTGGGCATAAGCTTTCGTGGGCTCCAACCCACTTCGTCAGATGCATAAGTAAAATATAAGTAAAGATGCATCTGATGAAGTGGGTTATAGCCCACGAAAGCTTATGCCCAAAGAAATTTGTTAGTCTTTAAGGTGCCACAGGACTCCTATTGTTTAGACAATTTTAGGCTACTTCTTATTCTTTCGAATTCTCTAAGTATGCAGTACACATTGGCAGGGTTAGACTAAGTGACCCTTGAAGTCCCTCTGACTTTGTGATTCTTTGAACACTGATTGGTTCATCAGCATCAAGTCTTAGTATTTTAATTCAAGAAGATCTCAGCAACCATAGTATGAAGTACAATCCTAATCAGTGAGGTGATTTCAGTTCAAACATTTGCTTTTCCTTCACATTTATCATTTTGAAGAAGCCTGCTATGAATAAAGCCCACTAACAGGTGAGCTGAAATGGTCTTTGCTCCAAGATTAATATAATTTGTTGAGAATATATTAAGAATTTTTCTGTTGCCAATGTCTCTGATTTTTCTTATGGGAATTTTAAATGCCTCTTCCTCCAAACCCTGCAATATACTTTCTCAAAATAAAATCACTTATTTAAGATATATTTGACAAATAGGTTGACTTATGTTAGAACTAGGATGGCAGCACACCAACTGGTCCTTTAAAAGAGCTTTCCTCTTGAAATATAATTCAGTGATTTTTATGTGAAAGGTTTCCCAGCCATCTATCTATACAAAGTTCAAGTAGTGTTCCTAGCTATGGTTTAGGTTTCAACACATCTAATGTGAGCATTAGACCTCAGACCCAATTTTGACTGCAGTTACATGGGACTAACTCCTCTTCCCAGCAACTTGTAAATTATGTGTATGTCCTGAGGAGAAAATTGGGTCCCTACCCCTACGGAAGTGTATTGTAAATTCTAGATGGATGATATCAATGGTGTTCTATTGAAATTACTCTAAAATAGCTTATAGAATCATTTGTAAAGGTGTATTGAGCTATCCTACAGAATTGTATAGCATGGATAAAAAATTTTATTAAGTTTTATAAAAAGGCCATTAGCTTATAAATTCTATAGGATCCATGCAATAACATTGCATTCCTGGTGAATCAGGATAGAAACTGACATTGCAGTCACTAATCCTGGGCTCCTATACTGACAATGTCACGGTCAGAAAGATTGCAACAGTAGTTGACAGAATACCAACATACTTTCAAAGCATTGTTTCCAAAAGAGGCAAAATTCTTTTCTCTGGATGAGGGGTTAAAACACTTCATGAAGTAAAACGGTGGTCTATAAGAGCCAAATCCTCTGCATTTTTAAATCCAAATGGGTATGTAACTTTATGCACAAAAATCTCTACCTAAAGAAGATGTAGGTCAATTACAAGACTATAAATACATTAAATAGTTGAAATGGCATCTTTATACACCACAAGGGTGAGGTGTTCAAGTAATTGGTGATATCACCACCAGAACCCTTAATGTGTTTTATGGCCTGTTTCATCATTTCTCTTCATTTTATTACTTGGAGCAACACTTGCAGCTGTCCCTTGTTGTAGCCAAAGTCATTTATACTCTTTAAGTTATATCAGCACCAATAAAGAGAGAGAAAAGGTCAATATCTTACTTTTACTAGGAGAGGGCCATAAACAGACTGCTACATGAGCTGCAGGCAGTCCCTCTTGGAACATTTAAGCCAAAGATCTTTTTGAAGTGAAGGAGGAATAGAGACTAAAAAGTTTTCTGGTTAAATAATTGCCTCTCTTCAAACTTGTACAGAAAACTGAACAAAACTGAAAAGGAAAGGCTAATTTTATTTTGATTGTTTGTTGGTAATTTTTCCTCTATGCTCTCCCTTTTATGGTTAGTTAGTGAAAAATATTATCATCTTTGGGAGTAATGTGAAAGAGACTGCAAGGCCATTAGTTTAGCACATTTCCCCCCCATAAACTTATAGCAAAACAGAGAATTTACAGAGGGGTAGCCGTATCAGTCTGTATACAGCAAAAACAAGATTCCTGTGGCACCTTAAAGACTAACAAATTTCTTCAGGCATAAGCTTTCATGGGCTCCAACCCACTTCATTAGATGCATGAAGTGGAAACTACAGTTGAGAGGTGTGTGTGTATATACATATGCCAGAGCGAAGGAGAGCAAGTGTTAGCAAAGTCAGTTCAGTTAGGGTACATGAGGACCATTCACATCAGTTGATTAGAAAGTGAGAATGTGTGAACAAGGACAATTACTTTTTGTAATATGTTAACCATTCCAAATCCTAGTCAGACCCAGTCTGACTGTGTCAAATTTACAAATCAGTTCCAGCTCTGCAGTTTCAAGCTGAAGTCTGCTTTTGAAGTTTTTCTGTTGGACTATGGCAACCTTCAAGTCTGCTACTGAGTGTCCAGGGAGATCAGTGTTCTCCTACTGGTTTATGGATATTGCTATTTCTGATGTCCAATTGGTGTCCATTTATTCTTTGGCGTAAAGACAGTCCGGTCTGGCCAATGTATGTGGCAGAGGGGCATTGCTGGCACATGATGACATATACCACATTAGTGAATGAGCTCCTGATGGTGTGGCTGATGTGGTTGGGACCTGTGATGGGCAGAGTTGGCAACGGGGTTTGTTGCAGGGATAGGTACCTGGGTTAGTGTTCTTACTGAATGGTGTTTGATTGCTGGTGAGTATTTTCTTCAGGTTGGGGGGCTGTCTGTAAGCAAGGAAAGGCCTGCCTCCCAAAGCTAGAGAGAGTGTGGGATCATCGTCTAGAACAGGTTGTACGTCTTTGATAAAGTGCTGGAGAGATTTTAGCTTGAGCTGTAGGTGATGGCCAGTGGTGTTCTGTTGTTTTCTTTGTTGGGTCTGTCCCGTAGTAGGTGACTCCTGGGTACCCATCTGGCTCTGTCAATCTATTTTTTCACTTCCCCAGGTGGGTACTGTTGTTTAAGGGTACTGTAGTTGCTGTCCTTCATCTTGGCATGTGTATATACCTTGGAACTGTAGTTTCCACTTCATGGATTTGACGAAGTTGGGTTGGAGCCCATGAAAGTTTATGCCTGAAGAAATTTGTTCATCTTTAAGGTGGCACAGGACTCTCATAGATAGAATTTAGAATAAACAAGGGGACAATGTCACTTATCTCCCACCATGGAAGGAAATAGGAAATAAAGATCCAAATCCTTTGACAGATCGAGATGGTCAAGAACACAAAAATAAGAGTGAAGTAGAAGAGTAACACATCCATTTGGAGTGTACTTAACAGAAAGCATAATGCTAATAAGTAAAGGAAGTCTGGTATGGTCACAAAGGTGTAAAATAAAAAAATGAGTGAGAACTTTAATCAGAGAAGAGAATGATTTATAAAATAAAGGAACTGATCTGTTAGGCCTGGTCTACACTGCTGGCAAAATTTGATGTCAGCCAATAAGAGTTATGCAAGCCATACAGAGTAGCTTGTATATCTTCCCTCAACTTCCTAACTCCTCCTCAGTGCAGCATCTTCACTGTGCTGTGCCACTGGAGAGGGATCATTTTACTAAGTCGATTTCAGATCGACTTAGCATGTCTTAACTGACTGCTTAGTTGATCCAGAAAGATTGATCTGATGGCAGTGACTTTACCGCTGTCTGTGTAGACAGGCCTCAGTGGCAATAGGAATAGCATACAAAATGTATATGAATGAGGTAGGAAATGCCAAGAGGGGAAGCTGAAAAGTTTCTTCCTATGTACAAAATGACTAAGACTGAGAATTCTCTACTCAATATCTTAGTGCTAGGCCAAGGAAGAGTAGAATCTGTGTTTCCAGAACATCTATACCATCTGTCGGAGCTTTCAAATGACTTGTGTCCACCGCATTTCTACATCTTAGGACTGGTTTAGTATCTGTATCTGCACTCTCACAGTTAAGTACTGTTCCTAGATAGGCACATTTCCAAACCTAACTTCCATATATGAAATAAAAGACAACTTCATATACACTGATGCATTTGCTGACACTGTACTCTGACACCTACGACAAAGTGCGCAAGTTATACAGTACATTTCATTCAGCTATTAAAGAGGTGTTTGCTTAGTTAGACATTTTATTGCCTTAGGAAACAGGTATCTGATTTCACAGCTGACTTCAGCTCCCTTGGTAGTTACTAGCAGAGTGTTTTGTGGGAGAGCCCCCTCCCTCACATTTTGACTTTGCACTGTCCTTATTCTGAAATAGGACCTGCTGTGAAGCTCACTTATTTGGGCTAGTCTGGGGAGAGTAGCTGTTTGAAGGGACTCAGGTAGATGTGGGAATTTTATTGGGGGGCAGGGGAGTTAGGGTCTTGTGGGAGCTGAGGTAGGGCTATGTTATTCTGTGGACTAGTTTCTTTTGTGCAGGGATTGCTGCACCCGTTTTTTCTTAGCAGGTTTGTATTTTTTATTGTATTGACATATTTAGATAATCCACATAGTCAAGGATCCTCTTTTGGACTGGATCAGATGAACAAAATCACCTACTGATCTCAAATTAATGTTCTCAGTATCAATAGTTTGGTTAAAAATCAATATGTATCTTTTTTGGTACTATATTGTTCCTCTTTTTTATAAATACATTTTTCATAGTATTGCAAATTATAGGGATTTTTCCCCCTCTACCTGTAAGAACAGATTAAAATGTAAATAGATACTAAGACTGAAATATTTACAATTGCCAATAGCACATTTGCCTACCAAAATTAACCAGTGCAATGACCATCGTCATGGATTGTTAGTGGGGCTTGAACCTAGACCTTTTATCAGCTCAATGAGACCTCTACTTGTTAAAATTAAGGAGAAATTTTGTTCAGTGGTAGCAGTAGTATGCTGTTATCTTCTAGCAGACCAGCCATCAAATGAGGGTATGACATGCACTAAATTAGTGTGACTAACATCAGCATATTGTCTAAAAACAAGTGTGACCATAAAACAATAACATTTTTTTTTTCTTGCAAAACAACAGAAATGCCATTGCTGGACTGAAAATTTCACTATCTCTTTAACGGAATGGAATTGCCACCAAAGCTTTTTAAGTGAATTAAAATGATATTATAGTTGTTTCTTTTTTCTGCAAGGTAAATATAGGTATTCTAGCTTAAGTCATATAATTACCAATCCTTCCTGGCATATTAAAAAAATGTGACTGCAACAAAATGGAGAGCCACATCAAATTGGCATGGAACATTGCACACAATTAATTACTGTCTCACATTTGCAATGCTGTCATCAAGGGTTAGTTACCATTTCCATTTTCAGAGTTTTAAAGATCAATCATGTGAATGCTTACTGGACTGGAACATGTTATACAAATTGCCAGGGAGAATGCAAAGCATAAAAATTACAAGTTCAGTATCACTTTTATTACACCATTAAAAACATAGGGCCATTTCCTAGAGTGGTGTAAATTGTTGTTTCTCCATTGACTCCAAGGCTATGTCTACACTGGGGAATTTAGGTCGACTTTACTAAGTCGACTTTAAGTCAACCTAATTAAGTCGACTTAAAGAATCCACACAGGACTCCTAAGTTGACTTAAAGTGGGCCATACTAAGTCGACTTAGAGAGTCTACACTAGTCTCTCTAAGTCGACTAGTTCAGTCGAGGGGGAGGCAAGGCTCCCCAGGCTTGGAGGGCTTGTCCTGGGGAGAGCTAGCACCGCACAGGCTTGAATGGTCCCAGCCCGAAGGAAGCGGCAGCTCCCTTTTTGTCGGGACCCGAGCGGTCCCTGCCAGAAGGGAGCCTTGTGGCACCCATCTGGCTGGGATCTCACTCCAGCTTTTTGGGAGGACTGGGTCTCCCTGCCAGCTGGAGCGCCGTGCCTTTTTCCCCTGCTGTAAGTTGACTAAGTCGACTTACGGTGTCCACACTGCTGAAGTCAACTTAAGAAGTCGATTTAAGCAGTAAAGTCGATGTAAAACTAGGTTTTACAAAGTCGACTTTACTTTTCCTTAAGTTGACTTAAGCAACAGTGTGGACACAGGCTTAAGTTGACTTTAATTTACAAGTGTAGACGCACCCCAATATACTATCTCATTTACAGCAATTGGGCATATGGCTGATAAGGCTTAATTTCTCCCCTCATTTCAATGCAATTTCATTGGTGTTACACATGAATTACCCCCAATATAAATGAAAGCAGAATCAAGCCTACAGAATCTAGACTTGAAATCTTTACTTAGACTTTGTCTATACTAGATACAGCTTGTCATTATAACTGTAATAATATAGCTATGCTACTAACCTTGCTAATATAGATGAAGCATATATGAGCAAAAAAGTTCTGTTGTTGGTCCAACTTAGATCCGTTCCCCAATGAAATAAACTATACTAGCATGTTTTGGGATGTACCAGGCCTGGAGGCCAGCTGCAGTCCTACTGCATCCTATCCCAGGAAGGAGCAATAGAAGTGAGTCCTCCAGGCTGCCTAGAGATGCTGCAAGGAGAAGCCAATCAGAGCCCAGCAGACTCGTACAAAGGGAGCTGCTGGCCAAAGTAGATTTAGTTGCTCATTGGAGCCAGAGGAGCAAGAAGGTGCTCCTGCATGGCTGCAGGGAGTCTCAAGACTTCAGCCCTGAGATAAGGGTGAAGGTGAACTGCAATTAGAAATGCAGCAATTAGTAAATGGATGTTAACAGGTGGCTGCTATTTTTAGGGTATTTGGGTTAGGACCCATAATAGTAGGTAAGCGGGTGGGGCTGAGTGGGCCCAGGTCCCACCACCATTACCAGACACTAGAGAAGTAGTGTACGCCCTCAGAGGGAAGTAGCGCAGGGAAGACGGTGAAGATCCAGAGGAGGATCAGCGTTTGTAGGACTGTTGATACACCCTGAAAGGTGTTTATTTTATTGTGCACATATGAATAGTGTGTGACTTGGCCTATAAATAAGAGAAATGAACGTGATGTAGCTGCAGCCATTTTGTATGTCCAGCCACAATTAGCTTAAAACCAAATGCCACACAGCTGAGAATAATAGTTAGGACTCTGAAAGACAAGGCCAAATAGTTGCATGATTGGCTCGCATCTTGGGCACATCCTTTCACTGTCACTGGTGTAAGTCAGCGGTGTTGTTGTGAGGAGAATCAGGCCCATAGAATTCAGCAAGTATAGCTTGGACTTGCATGCTTTTTATTAATTTATGAGTTAGCATAGTGCCAACAGGCTGTTAACTGAGATCAGGAGCCCTTTGTGTCAGGTGCTGTACATACACATAGTTACAGACAGCCCTTGCCACTAAATTTACAATAAAAAAGACATTTATAATATAATAGACATATATAGTAGAATCTCACTATATGTCATACCCTAGAAAAATGACTTCTTAGTAAAGGTCTATTAGCTGTGGTGAACAGGGTGCGTCAGGGCACCGTGGGTCTTGCGCTTCAGGGTCTGGTTGCCAGCTGAGGCACGGGTGTTCTCCCTCCAGACTCCACGTAGGTCAGTTCCTCTGTCCCTTCTCACCCTAGAGGTCAGATTCTCTACCCCACAGGGCCCTGAGGCCTGGCTGTACCACTCAGGTGCCAACAGCAACAACCACCGATTAGTTCAGCTCTACCTCACTCCATTCTGTTCTCCTCTCCAACTCCAACGCCGCTCCTAGCTCCGCCTCCAACCATCACTCCTCACTGCCTGGGTGCAATATGGGCTTTTTATCTGGTGCTCTAATTGGCCCAAAGCAGCCCTGCCCTAGTTACCCTGGGAACAGGGATCTAACTCCAAAAGCAACAAAATAATTCACTAACACATCCATGTAACAAAAATCATTGTCATGTGTAGCAGGGCAATGTTTAATGTTAATTAGAGCCAAGAAATAATTCTTGTACACATACAGACACTGTACTAGTCTGTACATTACCAATGCTGGGTTTTGCCATTTGAGAAGTAAAGCCAAGAATGATATCTTCATAACTTTGATTTGTAAATGATTCTATTAGTGACTGCATTTTACAGTAATAAACGAAAAATGCATTGTAGAACGCAGTCTCATTTATAGTATTTCTAGAAGCCAATAAATAGAGGCTTGGCACAGCAGAAAATGTTTATCTTTACTCCTAATAACAAGCCATCAAAAGAAAAAATGTGTGGAGTTGATGCTGTAGTTTCACTGCTGTGGCTCTGATGGAAATGGATGAGTGAGCAGCCACGCATCAATTCTAACTTGATTTTTTTAAAGTTGGAGAATCAAAATGACCTGCAAGGCAGCAAAATAGCAAAGAAAATAGGGTGAAGAAGAAAACTGAGACATTCTGGTCTGGCAACATTAAAGGAATCACTAGTAGATATTTTTAATCTAAATAAATACATTTCAGTTCCCTTCTTTACTACCAATGTTATTGAATGCTTTTTTTCTGTTCAAATAACAAATATACGCCAAACTATATAAGGAATTGGTTGTATTAGGTGCACCATCATTAGTCTGAAAGCATCTTTCCTTGTCTTATAGTTGACTGATGTTTGGCTGAAAGAAAAATATACTCACTCTGACTCTGCTCTGTTGCACCAGAGTAAATTTGGAGCAACTCTACTGAAAATAATGTAGTTACTCTGGATTTATGCCTGGGTATTGCAAGTGAGATCAGCATGTTCTCAGACACAGCTGCCAGGAGTGCAGAAGATTCCTAGCTTTGGTTAATAAATGACACTAGCAACATCACACAATCCTGGGGAACTTGACATCATGTTCAACGTCTTAGAGCTGTTCTTCCTTTCAGCTCATTAAGGGAATGCTGAAGAGTATTCTTGGGTAGCATTAATCACAGTGTGAGAGAAGAGAAGCAAATGAGGTTGAGTGGGCAGAGATATAAAACAGGAAAGACAGAGTGATTCTCAACAAAAGAAGAATATAAAGGTACTGTGGCCAGAATAAAAATGAAAACCCTGGACAAACTAATGATACTTAAAATAATGTACCTCACTGGGTCATTTCACAGCTGTCACCTAGATCTTCATTCAGAATGTAGTGACTAACTAATAATTGAACCTGCCACATTTATTAGAAATATAGTGGCACATGAAATGAGTTCGTTGCAGATGTTTGTTGCAAAACTATTCAATCCTTTGCTACAAAGGACAGGTGGTCTCATGGGTATGTCTACACTAGCAATTTAGGTCAACTTAAGGACCCTTAAGTTGACCTAAATTACTCCATGTCTACACCTGACTTTCATTAAGTCGACTTAAGAAATTCCTTAAGTTGACTTAATAACAACCGCCCATTAGGTCGATTTAAGTCTTAAGTCGACTCCTTAAGTTGACTTAAGGACTGTGTGGATGGGGAGTAACCCTTAAGTCGACTTTATTAAGTCAACTTAAGGCCAGTTAAGTCAACTTAACTAAGTCGACTTAACTTTTTCTAGTGTAGACATACCCATAGACCTGGTAACCAGATGCAAAGCCTTTCCGGGGGATGGTTTTGAATCCAGCCAGGTTTGGTATTCTGAGAAAGTTGTTACCCTTGCTGGCCTTTTGGAGGCCTTTGTGGAATTAGAGTGGTGATCTCAGCCTAGCTCTCAATGGATGAATGTTCACATTACAACTAACACCACAATTGGCATAAAACATCAACTTTGTGGCAACCTTAGCAAAATCTAAGAATAAAGTGACATAAGGCATGAACTCCTCTCTCACTGTTAGACCATGTCTACACTGAGGGCGCCACCTAAACTCGATGTGTTAACATTGACATAGTAAAACCAGACGAGAGTGTCCAAAGGACGCTCCAGCTCCTTCGGTGGCCAGTGTAGACACTGGCTACTGGCTTGGCAGACCTCCCCACCCCGGACTGCTGCTGGCCCTGGGCTTGGCAGACCTCCGCTGGGGTTGCTGTCAGCCCAGCTGCTGGGGCTGCCACCGATTCCTGCAGCCCCGCTGGGGGATCAGCAGCCCCCAGCCAGGGCTGCCGATGGTCCCCAGAGCCCCACTGGGGGATCAGCAATCCTGGCCAGGGGCTGCCCATCCCCCAGCAGGGTAGCGGGGACCAGCGGCAGCTGAAGCGGGGGCCTGTTGATCCCCCAGCAGAGCCAGGTTGAGGGTAGCCCTGGAGGGGAGGCCAGTGTCTACACTGGGTTTAGGGCGAATTACTAAATTCGCCCTTAACCCTATGCCTCCTGGAGGGGTGGATTTATTAGGTTGATTTCTAAGGCTGCTTAATTTGACCTTCCAGCCGTGTCTGAGTGAATGCTGGCTGTAGAAGGTCCAAGTAAGCAGTGTTAGATCGACCTAACACCTCAGTGTAGACCAGGCCTTAGATGAAGTACTTTTAGGTCAGGAGGGAGGGACATGATTGCGGTGGTGTAGAAGAGTATTGTTATTACCTCTGCCACACCTGTTCTGTGGAGATGTGCTCCCTCCCACCCAGTCTGACATCTTTCATAAGTACTGAATTCACATAGTGAAACTAAAACGGAAGAGACACTCTTGCCTAGCATAAAGTTTATGTTGTTGTATTTATGCACATTAATATTTTATCTACAAACAGATTACTAGGTGCATGGACAATTTATTTTGGAGAAGATCATTTATGGAGGCAATGGTATAATGGGACAGCCTACTTTGGCAGTTGACTGAACTTTGGTTCCTGGTGGTAGATATGCCGATGGGACAATTGATGGGGTGGGTTCTGTGTTATTACAGAGAATTCTTTCTTGGGTGTCTGACTGATGAGCCTTGCTCACATGCTCAGGGTTTAACTGATCACAATGTTGGGTTTGGGAAGGAATTTTCCCTCAGGGCAGTTTGGAAAAGGCTCTTCGGGTTTTTCACCTTACTCTGTAGCATAGGGCATGACTCAGTTGCTGGTGAATTCTCTGTACCTTAAAGTCTTTAAATCATGATTTGAGGGCTTTCATAACTTAGTCATTGGTTAGAGGTTTATTGCAGGAGTGGGTGGGTGAAGTTCTGTGACCTGCATTGCACAGGAGATCAGACTAGATTATCTTATTGGTCCCTTCTGACCTTAGATTCTATGAGTCTATGCTTGCAGTGCTGGGGAAGAGCTGAACATGCAGAATGAGATTAAATATTCACAAACTTGGACATCTTCAGTTAGCCAAGGAACAGAGGGAGCTAGGCACACATTGTTATTCATGGAAGTGATGCATAGGACCTGTGGATTGGCAGAATATTGCTCAACCTCCACCCACTGGCTAGGATGGCTACTGCTTCACCTCCTGTTCCACTAGATTGTCATTCTCTCAAGCACAGTCCCAATGGATTTCACTGCAGATTCCTTCCCCTTCTATTTCACAGTAAAACTTCATCCACTTAGCCTCTTAACACCCAAATGCTCAACATTCAATAGCCCTTCTCATGATACTGAGCTCACTTGGGGTGCGTCTACATTTAGAAATTAAGTCGACTTAAGGAAATTAAGTCGACTTAATTTACCCCGCATCTACACTGGGCTTTCCTTAATTCGACGTAAGTTGTTCCTTAAGTTGAATTAAGGAAAAGTTAGTTTGAATCAATAACACCTAGTTTTAATTTGAACTAGCGCTTAAGTCGACTTCTTAAGTCAACTTAAGCTAGTGTGGGCACCCTAAGCCGACTTCTTCTAAAAGTCAGCCTAGGACGGGGGGGACAAGGGAGCCCCGCATAGCTCCCTGGCAGAAGGGAGCCACTGTGGCTCCCTTGTCCCCTGGGGAGCCCCTGCTCCCTTCTCCCCAGACCCGCGGCTTCCCTGCAAGAGGAGCCACAGTCCCGGGGAGAAGGGCTCCCCAGCCAGGGCTCCAGCCAGAGGGAATTCCCTGCTGGAACCCTGGCTGGAGAGCCCTGGGGGCTCCCTTCTCCCCGGGAAGCCGCTTACGGCTTGTCCTGGGAAAAGCCAGTCCCATGCGTGGCTGGTACTCCCTGAGACCGGGAAGCCGCCAGCCCCAACCGGTCCTGGGGAGAAGCGAGCATGGGGCTCCCTTCTGGCTGGGACCACTCGGGTTCCGGGGAGAAAGGAGCCCCATGGCCCCTTCTCCCCAGGACCGCTCAGGGCTGGCTGCTTGTTGTCTCAGGGAGAGCCAGCCTGTTCAGGTCTGGTTCTCCCTGGGATGAGCTGCTCGTGGCTTGCCTGTCCCTGCGGGAGAGCTGGTCCGCGGAGCCGGCTCTCCCTGGGACATGCCGCCAGCAGCTTGTGTCTCTCTGCAGGCAGAGCCAGCCCTGCGCAGCTGGCTCTCCGCGTGGGGCTGGATCTCCCCAGGATGAGCCCCCCTAGCCTGGGGAGCTTAGGCTCCCCCTGGACCTAACCAGTCGACTTAGAGAGTCTAGTGTTGATTCTCTAGGTCGACGTAATAAGTTCAACTTTAAGTTGACTTGTCTTGTTTAGATTCTCTAAATCAACTTAACAAGGTTCAATTAGTCGACTTAATAAAGTCGACCTATCTTTCTAAGTGTAGACATAGCCTTGGTGTGCCAGCTTGGGACAGGCAGGGAGATGTAAAAGAGGAGGCCACACACAATTGTGGGGTCTTGCAGCACAGAGTCCAATTGAATGGTTTGGGGAAATGTAGGTTTGTTTGAGCCTGGCTTATAGGATACTTATGGTGTTTTACGCATGAATCTGTAATATGTATCCTCATGTCTATATGCATTACCTACTGCTAGAGTGCAGAGCCCATTGACTTTGTGATTTAATTGAGAATCTCCTATGTAGAACTGACAAGTGAGGATAAAGTGTGGTTTCTTGTTAAAGAAATCACAATTATTACTGTTGAATGATTTCATCCTTTCTGCTAATTTTGCCAATGTTACCCCATTTTAATGGCATTTGCATTGGATAATGAACAATACTGCTGGTGCATGAAGATCTTAGCCAGGTCTTTAATGCTGCCAGATAATGTGCTGATGTTGTACCATATCACTGGCTGACTCAGTGCTCAGGATTTAATACTCACTTTTTCAGTTCCCAGTGCTACCAGGTTGTGGCAAGAAAAGGCGAAATCTGAGCACACAAAGGATAAATGGCGAAAAAGCTGAAATCTGAGTACACAAAGAAAAGTTAGGACAGATAGCACCAGGTGACGTAGCTTTCCCAAAGCCTGGAGTTATGTAATGAATAACCTATAGAAAGTTGGTAAAGTATTTAACAGCCATATATGGAATATAAAATGTATGCATGAAACTTGTAACTCTGTAATGTATGCTGTTGGTAACCAATAAGAAATAAGGAATATATGCATATGAAAAAGTATATAAGACTGTGACAATGTATGTTCGGAGCTCAGCCTTTGGAAGTTATTCCGCTGGGCCAGCTGCCGGCCAGCAATAAACTTGTTAGCCTCCGACCCCGGTGTCCGAGATTCCTTTGTCTTGCTACAAGGTAACATGAGGACACAGGACTAGGCTCTATTTCCAGTTACACCCATGTAATCCAGACTAATTTTGCTGAAGTCACTGTATTTTCACGAGTGTAACTGAGAGCAGAATTTTCTGTAGTAAAAATTCATGAATGAGACTGAAATAGCAACTGGCTCTTGAAGACTAATGCAAGTCTAAACCTACCCGCTCACCCACCTGGGATGATATGAAGCTGAGATCTTTTTGAATTGCAGGTCACTTCCTCCCATTCTAACACAAGGCTGACACAAGATTCTAACACAAGATTCTCTTCAATATTTACATACAGTAGAAGCATTACACAAGCTCTCTTGTCTGAAAGTATCTTATCTGTACAAATATCAGCGTCACCACTGCCCAACAACCCTGGTCAACTTATGGGTGCCAGGAGTACATACGCACTGTTCTGTCTGTTGCTCCTCTGTCCATCTCCTAAGACAGACCTCAGAACGGCCATTATACACACATACATACATACATACATACATACATACATACATACACACACACACACACACACACACACACACACACACACACACACACACACACTGCTGCCCGCCCACCCGCAGAGCATAGCTTTTCAATCTGTGCTGAGTAAGGGGTGATGAATAGCTTCATGGCCTCAGGACCCCATCAGAGAATGAATTGTGATGATGTGTGACAATTTCTTCTCTACTCTCTCTTGCTCTGGGAAAAGAGTAAATTAATTAATCCTTTCTCCAGAGCATCTTGCCTCCCTGTGCACCCAGCAGCTACTTTAGGTAGTGAGTTAGAGCCAGGACTCCTCCTAATCCTTGTCTGTCCATGACCCCTCCACACCCACGTGCTTGCAGCAGGGAATATTGGGTGAAGACCCTGCTTTCCCCATCTGGAAGAGATGGCAATCTGAGCAGGGCCAAGCAGGGGTTTAAGCATTGGCTTTACTCAACTATATGGTTGAGTAAAGACTGAGACAATCTGGCTCACAGTGGCCATCACAAGCACAGCAAATGTAGTCAGACATATTTCTTCCTGTAGCTATAATAGTTCATGTTGCAAATCATTTTGATTAGGAAGTGGGAGGTGATTCTCAGGTATAGATGATGATGCATATAATTTTGTGCCTTAAATATTCAATGTTATCATAGCACCATAACTGACCCCGTCGTACTGCAGGGAGTTACTATAAAACGAATCCACTCTAGCCGTGTGGTAGCATGCCATGCTCTGGGTCCCACAAGCATGGAGGAAGCAAGTTCTGTAGCTGCTCCAAATTGTAGGATCTGCTATGGGCTCTGGCACCTGGTTCCCACAAACATTTACATGGTTTGAGTAACTGAGGGTTACTGTAGTAAGGCTGCCAGAAATTAAAAGGTGTAATCAACTCTCGACATAGTGACTTCACAATTACAGCTAAAGATAAACTCTAGAGTTCCTAACCCAGCCCAAGTGACAGTTCAGCCAAGGAATCACGTAACCCCACCACATTGTCCTCTTACTTACAGGCAGGCCTGATCTCAGGGGGTCAAATGGCCAAGGGTCTGGCAATTTAAAAGGGCCCAGGCCTCTATCAGCTGTCACCCCACCCATTATCTGTCCCTGCTCCATCGCAGACTCTGTTTGGCCCTGGTCACTGTGTGCCCTTTCTCCACATCCTGCAATCTCTCCACCACTGCTTGCATCTCTCCTCTGGCTCCCCCACCACAGCTGATCACGTCCCTCCCACCCCTCTCAGCCCTCATGACTGTTTGGTACCTGGGGAAAGGGGGAGTGTGGCAAAGAGGAGGACCACCAAGCAGGAAGGGGGGACGGACTGTGGACGTGGTGGCAAGTGGGCTGAGTGGGGATGGGGGAAGGGCCTGGTATGGTGGAGCAGGGTGGACTGTGGGCAGGGCCGCAGGGAGAAGAGATGGGATGGGACTGTTCTGCCCTGGAGCCCGAAATTGCTGTCGGTGGCTGTCTACACTTGTAAAGTTAAGTCAACTTTGTTAAGTTGACTTAACAAGGTCAACTTAAAGTCGACCTTGTTAAGTCGACTTAACAGAGTGGCTACACTATAAATCGACTTAAGTCAACCTTGTTAAGTCGACTTAACAGTAGCCGTAGCCGTCCACACTGGCTTTAAGTCAACTTAATAAGGTCGACTTAGCACTATTATACTGGCTTTACATCGACTTAATAAGGTTGACTTAGCGCTATTCCCGGTCCACACTGGCTTTAAGTCAACCTTCAGAGGTGTTGTTACTAAGTTGACTTAAGCTGTTATTGAGTCGACTTAAGGCAGTGCTTAAATCGACAATAAAAGTCCAGTGTGGACGTGGCTTTGTGTAGGTCGACTTAAGCGTCCTTAAGTCGACCTAAGTTACTAGTGTAGACACACCCAGTGAGCCTGTTTGCAGGTGACTGTCCTGTATCCTCCCACAGTCTCTCCCTTCTGCTGGCCTCTAGTGTTCTGGTCCCAGCTTTCAGGCTGCCTTTCTTTCCACAGACAGCTACCTCCTGCTCTTACAAAGCCTCTGGTTTTCTCTTGAGCCTCTCTGGCTTCAACCATTCCTTCCTTTTCAGTGTTTGCTTTGCATTATGGTGCCCTCTATTGGCTGGTAACTGAGCTTGGTAACTGCCTTCCACACTGCATCCGTTCCTCCAAGTGAGTCACTGTGGAAGGGAAGTATTCAATAGTGAGCCAGCAGGTTCATTAAAGTACTCAAGTGCATTGAGTCATTGTCATGTCCTCAGCAGACATGTACATGTGTAGACATATTTTCCAAATTACATTTTAAAAGGCTATGTTTGTAAAAATGATGTTTTTGTATTTTTTTGCTTAAAATTCACAGTCACACATTTTATAAATCTTTTAAGAGCTTGGCATGAAGGCTGAGAAGTTATTATACTGGTAAAATGAAACCAGCCTCCACAATGTACTGCAATTCCACTTGGGATTTAAGTGACAGTGATGCATAGCAAGAACATGACCTATTAGATTCTGTACAGCAGTCAGATTCTGCTTTATACAGTAGCTCATGTGTGTTGTACAGTAATTCATGCATGTCCTCTAGTATCTTGAATGGTATCAAAATCTTTCAGTTACATGGCATCAAGACTTTACTGTTGAAAATATAGGTGATGAGAATCCATATGGAAGAAAGGCATTATATGGGTAATTTGGCATTGATGCGGATAGAGCATCTGGCTGAAAAACAGCATCCAAGTCGCGGAGAACTTGACTGAACCTCTCTAACTGATGACTTCTGTGTGTTCACATCAGAATCATTTGGAATGCTATGAAATTAAAGAAATAACCTGATTCCACTTTTCAAAGCAATGGCTCTCAGCACGTTAGAAGTGCAGACTTAAAGGGCCAAGTTTTGCTGTATATTTCAGTACCATAAATCTAGTTATGCGGCTGGAACTAAGAACAGAATTTGAGCTTTGTGTTTGTCACCTAACCCTACCAAGAAAAGCAATTATTATGAGTGCATTGATCATGATCCAGCTGGTTGAACAATCATCATTAACACATAGAAAGCTAACTAGGAGTCTTATGGCACTTTTAAAGATAAATAATATAAAGATTTTCAAAGATAAATAATTTTTATAGATAAATATATCTGTTAGTCTTTAAAAGTGCCACAAGACTCCTTTGGTATGTCTACACTGGAGCCTTAGGTCGACTGAAGGAACGTTGAGTCGACCTACAGACTCCTGTGTCCACACTGGGCTTTTATTAAGTCGACTTAAGTGCTTCCTTAAGTCGACTTAATAACACCAACTCTTAGGGTTGACTTAATGCTTAAGTCGACCTTGTTAAGTTGACTTAAGCCAGTGTGGATGGGGAGTGCCCTTAAATCGACCTAATTGGCCTCCAGGCCCGGTGCAATGTGGGACAGCTACCCACAACACACCACTCCTCTGTTGACCTAGCACCTGCCAGTATGGATGCAGGCAGTCGACAGGAGTTTTCAGTGTGGACTCTCTAAATCGACTTAAAGGCGACCTTGTTAGGTCGACTTTGTGACGCTGTCTGGATTTAGGGAACCATTTATGATACTATTTTGTATTAATATTGTTAATAATTAATTAATATTGTTATAATCCATAGGAACTATGCCATGTTTGGTGTCAATAGAAAGGTAATAATTTGTGGGGAATGATTATATAGTTTGTGTAGGATTCGTATTCATATTAGAAGTTAGGAATATGATTGTTATATTTTAATTGGTGTGAGTCTGGGGAAATTCCCCAGACTGAATGTCTACCCAGCCATTGTCCCCTCAATGGCCCATTAAGGAAGCTCCCCAATACAATGGGCGAAAGAAGAAAACCTGTTGAGCCACTAGGACTTGAACATGTGACTCAACTCCAATTTGATTGGAAAGAACTGCACACAGCATGGAGAAGGCCAAAGGTGATAAAAGGCCGTAGCCCCAACTCCATCTTGCTCTCAAGTCCCCAGTCTACAGCCAACACCCATCTCTGGAACTATTCCTCTGAGACTGAACAAACGATTGAGGCCCACCCTGGTGCTGGGTGTTTACCAGAGGAACAAGCCTGCAAACTCCAGAAGAACAAGCCTGCAAACTGCTTTTCATGAACTTTAAATCATTTGTATGTATGTGATTCGCTTTGACCCTTTAACATCTCTCATATTTTGCTTCTTTTCTTCTTATATTAAACCTTTAGTTGTAGTTGCTAAAGGATTGGCTACCAGTGTGGTATTTTGGGTAAGATCCAAACCTATATTGTTCTGTGTGCTGTGGCTGGCCCTTTGGGGTCAAGAGAACCTATATCTTTAAGGGACCGTGCGGCTAGGTGGGAGCCGGAGGAGCTGGAGTGCAATAAAGGGAGCTGTTTCTATTTTGGGCAGATTTCTTGGTACCTGGTATGGGGAACCAGAAGCCTGGTTGTGACTGATAGGGAGACTGGTTTAAGTACCACCCATCAGTGTGTGGGGAGTTTGGCTCCCGGTTTTGCAGCTTGCCCTGATTTTGGCACATCCAGGAGCGTATCCCAGGAGGCCCCGGTCACAGACTTAATAGAGCCTCCAGTGTAGACATACCCCTTGTTTGTTTTGCTGATTTAGACTAACACAGCTATCCCTTAGGAACTTAGAAAACTGATTTACTTTCCTGCTTTACTACAGGAAAGTGTTTGCACAATGTGTCTGTGGTGTTTGAGTGTCAGATTCTTTTCTCATTTTGTCTGGAGTAATTTGGCTGGAGTTTTTGGAGTTACTCCAGACATACTGATATAAATGAGAGCATAATCAGGATAGTTACTCTTATTCACCTAGAATCCCGAAAAATAATGGCGGAGTTAAAATCTACTAACTCTTGTCAGATCTTTTCAAAATTGTAGGTTAAATCCCAAAGTCTTTCTGTGGTTTTTATTCACAGGCTAAATGCTCATTGGGTCTGAATCGCCTTACACAGTGATAGGAATTGAGAGAAGTACCAAGGACATCAATAGAATTGACCCAATATAAAATCAGTGTCAAAGAAAGGAAGATCAATTCCATTTCTGTCAATAGCTTTGCCTGTGTATGGACTCTTGGATTTGAGTTGGCCAGTTTTCAAAAACTTGAAATGCTTGTTTTTAATCAAGTATAATCAAAACACTCCACACAGATCTTAAATGTTATTAATGTTTATCTGAAAAGAGCGAGCAACCCATTTTAAGACAAAATGCTAAATATTAGTTTAAAAGCATTGACAATTGACACTTCAGTTTAAAGCTAATTTAGACGTTTCCCTATCTATAACTCTGACCCACAGAATATTCATTCAAGAATCAGGAGAGGAAAAATTTGACCACCCACAGAAATTTTACAGAAAGCTAAAAAACTCAAGTTCTAAGTAAGCTATATAGAATTACAAGCATAAACGCACAACTCAGGAATATACTGAGAATTTATTCTGAATCCAATGGACAGGGTAGGACATAGTTACTCTCCACTAACAGTATCTCTGGGGGGGTTTGTGATTCAGAGACAGTCTTATGATACAGTTCTTGCTGGGATAGTGTTACGCTCTGGGTGAAGTGAATATGCTGTGTCAGGCCACTAGATGCAGCACACTTCCCTTCTCATCTCCAGCTATCACAGTAATATTTACAATACAAGGTCACACTGAAAATAGACTGCTGATGAAAAAACGTGCACAAAAAGTTTTGCTGTGAAAAATGAAGTTGTATTCAGTGTTGTGGGCCCTGCTTTTCAGAAGTGCTGAACACTTTCAATTCCCATTGACTTCAGTTGTAAGTGTTCAGCTCTATATATGTATAACGAATATATCACCCATTATGGGCATGACTCTACTCTGAGAGTCACACTGTGGATCTCTTATGTGCACAACTGATCTGTAATACATAATATGTAACTCTCAAAACTCCCAGGGATATCAATAATAGTTATGCATATGACTAAAAGTAAAAGCAAATGTGAAAAAAGTTAAGGGGAGGAAAAAAGTATACATTTCACACTAAATCCAGCAGAGACCAGGTCACTCTTCAGTTAACTTTTGGCAATACTCTGCTCCAAGCCCTAGAGATCTTCTCCAGCTCTCCATATATCTGGAGATAGGCTGAGGAGACAGCACTCAGAGCTGGGTCTAGATTTAGATTTAGTGTTTGGGATTCAATTCCAAATCAGGGCCAGGTTTAGGGGTCAGTGCTGCCAAAATCTGGCAAGCTATTCTGAAACGATTTTTCCTCCTCCTGAACCAGAACTGTAAATTAGGTCCCTTCTGGTCCTGTATCCAGCCCAGAACCAAAACAAATGGTGGGTTCCAATCCAGGGATTTGAAGCTGAACGCCATCTGTCAAAATTCAAAGGGGTTTCGATTAGAGGTTCTAGGTGCAGTGCATCCCTTGTTCAATTCCCCACTGGTAGATCATTTAAAAGTTAAAATCCTCTTTAGTCTATTGACCAAACTTCTTTCAAGAAGGACATGAGACTGTTACTTCAGAGGTTTTGGTACTTACTTTGGCCAGATTTTGTTACCCTTCTTCACTTTTGAATAATGCCTTTTCTGTGTGAAATTCCACTGAATTTAGTGGCACTATTTTGCAATAGGATTTGTCTCTTTAGAGTCTGTGGGAGAGAGAGACTTAGCTAGGCCTCTATAGGCTTTTATTTTTTTTAAGTGGCTATGTGTAAAAACAATTATTTGTACTGCAGTGTTTCAATTTTGTACTGTAGGAGTATAGCTCAGATTAATGCCTCGTGGGGTTGTTTATTTTGTGGCCCAAGACCTTTAGCAGTTCTGAGATTGTGTGTAAGAGAAACACAATGTAAATGTAGAGGTTTTGCCACAAATAATAGTGCCCCAGGAGCAGATGCAGAGGCTATGTCTACTCTAGAAAAGTTAAGTCGACTTAAAGTTGACTGTATTAAGTCGACTCAACAAAGTCGAGTTAACTTTTCTAGTGTAGACATAGCCCCTTTTCGACCTTATTAAGTCAACTTAGCACTTTAAGTTGATTTAATAAGTTTTACTTAGGCGCTAATCCCCGTCCACACTAGTTTAAGTAATAAGGTCGACTTAACCGTTAAATTGACCTAAAACGAGGTGTTAAGTCGACTTAATTTTTCCTTAAGTCAACTTAAGGAAAGCCCAGTGTAGACGTGGAGTAGTTTAGGTCGACTTAAGCCTTCTTAAGTCGACCTAACTTGTAAGTGTAGATGCACCCAGAATGTCAACCCGCCTCCTGGCTTTGCCAGTCTAAAGGGCGGAGATGTACTTATGACAGCCCTATATCTGGTGCTGGCTGGTGTGCTAGAGACTAGAGTAATGGCTCTGCCCATTTCCCACCCATGTCTTATCCACATGCAGGGTGGCCTCACAGAGGCTGCTCCCTAAGGTATGGCTATCTGGCACAGGGGAACAAAAGGATGGCTTCACCCCAGTTTGACTCCTTCTGCCTAATCTTCTCCAACCTGTACCTGTCCCAGTCGTATCTCTTCATTCCTCAGGCCTCTCATCCCAGTCCCAGTCTCCTTACCCAGAGAGTGATCGTGATGGTCTTGTCACCTACCCCAGCTCCCATTACCCAGTCATGCCCAGTATTATAGGGGGCCCAATCCATACTGCCTTTCTCTCCTCTTTGCCTCTCCCTTTCATTCCAGGAATTTTTAGAAGGCAGAAGGTACTCCCAGTGCTCCTTCCCTCTGCCCCCAGAGTTCAGAATGGACCCTCTCCTCTTTGCCTGTCTCTTGTCTGGCCTTGAGTTTATCTCATTATCCAGCTTTCATTCTGCCTCCCTCCTCTGCGACAAACACATTTTGCAATGAGAGCTTGGTGTGGTCACCCTTTTCTAAGCACAGAATTTCAATTCAACTGCTTTCAAAGGTTTTTGCACTTGCAAAATGTGCTGGCTCAGATTTCAGTGTTTCCTTTTTCAGTGCTTTTGACCTGATCAATGTAGGTGGGCTTAGTGTGAAATCCAAGTATGCCCGCATCAAGAGCAAAACGCTCTCACACTTAGAGAAGTCTACTTTGTTCCCTTGAGCTCTCTGAGAGCTGTGTGGAAGGGGAGGGAACTGATAGTGTATGACGAGAAGGGGTTAATGCGAACTACAAATTGGGCCATTTTGAAGGATTCTTGCTACAATAGCATCACAGCGATTTGCTGTGAAAATTTCTTGTAAAATAAGATGCTATGGGCCAATTTAACTGCCTTTCACCTTGTCTAGGGATTTGCAAAGCTGTTGTAGCATCTTACTCTTTTGATGAGTTAGCATTTTACATTTTGCATCAGATCCACAAAAGGGGCTTATGTGTTGTAGAACCTGACCCCCAAGCACTCTGCCAGCCAGTAGAATTCACAGCTTTGAGTTAGTCTACCATTGTATAGGGACAGTTGTTATGTTTGCATTGCAAAGTAAACCAGAAGTCAGATTTAAGCCGTCCTTCTCCCCACACCTCTCATTGTCCACACAAATCTGTTTGATTTGGGCCAGAAAGCCCTCACGACTCAGGCCTATGGACCCAGTGATGTGAGTCCAAGCCCAAGTCCTCCTGTGAAATGGATCCAAGCGTCGTAATTTTAGAGTGTAGATGCCCAGGTTACCATATTCATGTCTGCAGATTTCACTAACACTATCCCATAGGCCAGTGTTTCCCAACCCTTTCATCCCCAAACTTCTCACTTGATTCCCAGGACCTGCAGCAACCTCCTCAGTCAAATATAGTTCCTTGCATAGGTGCTGGAAATAGGGCTGCTTGGCTGCTGCACCCCCTGACTTGAAGTAATTTCCATCAAATACAAGGTTTACAGTTTGGTTTAGTGGCTCTCAGCACCCACATTACGCAAATTGTTCCAGCACCCGGGCTGCTTAGCTTTTAACTTTTCATTTCCACACAAACGGCATAACTAGACACACAGTATGGCTAACACTAGCAAAAAGTCTGGCGTAAAGCATGCTGCTAGCTGGCTGGATTCTGGTTAATCTCTGCTGTGATGCAAGCAGACAGACTTCAGCAAGAGCACAGGAAATGATCATGTCTATAAACAATATCTGAGCCTCTGGTGGTCTTGGGGGTTCAACTACACAATGCAGAGAACAACTGAGTAATCTGCACATCCCCCTTCCACAAAAAAAGTTTCCCAATCTGGTTGATGCTGGCTGCCTTTTGAGCAGGCCTCAATTCTTTGGGTTAGAGAGATGGCAGGGAAATGCTAAATTTGAGAATCCTGTCAATCCTGTCCTGTTAGTGCTCTGAGCAGCTTGATGTTTTGCACTCATCCAACCATTAAAACTTTGGGGCCTATGGCATTTAAGCATCTCCAGGGTAAGACAACAGCTGAGGGGAGTTTTGAGGATCTAGTGGCACTTAAATGTTGGACTTGTGCATCTAAGTCCCTTGGAGGATCTGACTCTTTGCATTCGGTTTGGTTACGTGTAAATGACCATACCAGGGCCAGGCAGTGGAGAATGAGGTCCTTCATGTGTATAGACTTACATCCACGAATGTCAAAGCACTTTATGGACCAGACCCTTCGTTGGTATGAATATACAGAAGCCAGTGAAACTATGCCAATTTATACCATCTGAGGATCTGACCCCGTGACCATCCATAAATCTTTCAGAACACATCAGTGAAGAACTATAGGTGAACATCATCCATTCTGCAGCTAGCAGGTAAGGCGTAAGGGGCTAACACCAATATTAAAACTTGGATGCTTATAGTTAAGGACCCACATTTGTACTTAGGTGTATAAATAAAAGTGGCATGATTCTCAAAGACACTGAGCACTTTCAGCTTTTATTGACCTCCGTGGAAGTTGGGTATGTTCAGCACCTCTGAAAAATCAGGCCACCTTTATTAAGTTTCTAAGCATATATTCAAAGACATCACTTAAACCTGTGCAACTCATTGACACATGATTTTACTGAGGACAAAAGCTTAAACAGGTTTCAAAAAAACTTTCGTCATATATGGGTAATGAAAATATCCACAGAAAAATTAGACAGGCTAAAATGTTATAAAGAAATAAAAATCCACATGCTTCATGGAATAAACCAGTCACTAACTGATGGGGATTTAAGAGGAAACCTCCCTTCAGTCAGGTTATTCCATAATCACACTTTTCTACGGAGCAGCTTGTGCTGGTCACAGACGGGAACAGGCTGTGGTAGTAAATGATCCACTGATCTCATGCAGTGTGGCAATTCCTGTACAGCTAAGTGTGGTCAAAATGTCATATGATGAATCAGTGTAGAGTCTAGGACCAAACCTAGGAGTTCTGAGTCCCAGTTTCTACTGCTGTAAACACTAGCCAAAAGATTTTGCATTGTGAATTATGCAGGTCTTCTGTTGCACTATTGCTCCTTTACTGAACCACTCCCCTTATCAATACAACAGATGGTTTGAGGAAACTCGTACAAATTGATGATACCTATTTCTAAAATGCTGTAAGATTTCAATGGGCAAGAGTGAAGAATATTTATTTCCATAGAAGTTTTATGTAATGGAAGGTCAAGAACACATGGGCCAGATGAATTAATAGATTAAAAACCCAGAGGACGACACTGATGTAACAGATTTTACCCTCTCCTTTGGAGCCATTCTATTCTACGTAGTCCATGTATCAAGGTCGTCTTCAGTATGCATTAAAATGAAAATCCAAATGGTTGTTTGAGAGTATTATGACAATTATGTCAGAACTCTAAAAATACATGATGCATTATATGCTATCTCTTATTCACACATTAAATGAATTCTAAAATAAATATATTGAGCAATTATAGCTTGTCAAGTCAGTCATTTACAGATTAACACATTAGTCTTTAATGGATCCCAAAGGGCCAATTATATTTATTATAATCATTGCTATAGTTATGTTAGTTTATCATGCCAGTGATTTACAGGTGCTGGAAATGTCACGTGTAATTTCAGTATGCTCTTGCAATCAGTATACAGCGTCCCTAAAGAGCACTCAGATAAGAAATGAAACAGTTTTAATAGGAATGTTTCTTTAGTATAGTTCTCCTGAGAATCTGAGCACCAAATACTGACTTCAGTGAGGTTGCATTGTCTACAAATCAGAGCTCAGTTTTACCCTAGATTTGAGCTATTTTAAATTTTAATCTCAACAGAAAAGTGTTAATGATTCCATAGCAATCCATGCCCTACACAATAAGGTAGCTTTTGTCTGTTACCTCTTTTTAGATTGCTGTAATCTATTCCAACTAGGCATGGGAGGATTTAGTTTCTGGCAGCCCACAAAATTTCCTCATTAATTCAAGCAAAGGGCTAGACAAGGAAGTTAATTCCTTAACCTTGAATTTCAGTCAACCCAAAATATCTGAAAATTAAAGTAATTGGTTGCGTATTAAGATACTTTTTAATCCCTTTACATTGGAAGGTAACAGATCTTGTGTAGGAATAAAAAAAAACCCATCGGCTGGAAATAATGGACTTTATTCCTGACCCAACCAGAGCTCAAGCTCCACTTTGAGTTTTAGAAAAATAGATTTTTAAGGTTTGAAGGGATCATTGGATTATCTAGTTCAGTGTTTCTCAACTTTTAGTGGACTGGGGAACACCTAAAGGTATTAATTAGTTTACGCGGAACACCGAATGAAGCTTTCTTGAAAAAGCTGGTATATATCACCTGTAATGTTTGGTATATCTGTGTACTAAGCATTCCTGTGAAAACGATTCAGGAAACCAAATTAAATACAATTTTATACCTGTAACAGGCATTTATTTCTAAACAAAATAGATATATAATGATTATGCACACAACTTAAAACTGAAAATGATATTACTCAAGTTTTAATGGTAATTTTGGGCCTGCATGTTTGAACAAAGTTCATCTATTCCTGGAGTAAGGTTTGTTAAAGAAAGTCTTACCATGGATAGATTATTGGAATCTTCCCTACCAGGGCTTTAAGCAGTTTTTATGAATACAAGATCCATTAATCACCACACATCTTCTGTAGGATTGCAATATCTTCTAAGGAAATAAAAAGTTTGTTTCCTTATGAGCAGAATGTGAAGTGAAAGTTTGTCTATAAACTGGAGAGAAAATTAAAAAAAAAAAATCAGCTTGGAAACACTGCAGGAACAATTAGAATCAAGGGTGTTGAACCACCGAAAGAATGCAGCTGAACTCACCCTGATATGATGTGAAACAAGCGTAAGTGCTTTCAATCTTGTGCCACTAACATAGTTGCTAACAATCTTCTTAGCCCAAAAAAGACACTAAAACTTTCTATTCACCCTAGGAAGCAAAAAAGTGACAACCACCAAATTTTAAGTTCCATATTAACCCCTTTAAAAGAAAAACAAAAGACAAAAACCCACAGACAAACTGAACTTGATACATTGGATTTTGGCAATCTTCCACTATATAATGTATATACTGTGGAAAAAAAATAGAAGTAATTTAGGAAAAAGATGGACCGTATCAAAACCAAAACTTTATTAATAAGAGAAGGTGAAATGCAAACCTGTTTAATGTATTTATCTACTGAAGCATCACTGAATTGCAGCTGTGGAACAGCTTCTAAACCAGGAAGGATAGTAAAAATGTGAAGATAAGAATTAATTTTTAAAAAGTAATGTTGAGTTTAAACTATAAACCAGAGATGAACAAATAACTGTCTTATTGATTTTAACCTGTTTTGAAGTTTCTTCAAACTGCATTAATTATTTAAATCTACTCCATGCTTTTTGGTAAGTGTTTTTTTTTTTTTAAATTCTGTGGATTGATCACAAATACCTTACTATGAATATTTTCTTAATAATAAAAAAATTGAGCTGCAGTGCTTAGTTGTTATTAATCACATAGGGTACATCTACACTAGTAATTTAAGTCAACTTAAGGAGGCTTAAGTTGACTTAAATTAAGCCACATCTACACCAGACTTTCATTAAGTCAACTTAAGGAAAGCTTAAGTCGACTTAATAAGAACCACTCATCAGGTCGACTTAAGCCTTAAGTCAACTCCTTAAGTCGACTTAAGGACGGTGTGGACATTTAAGTCCACTTTGTTAAGTCGACTTAACAAAGTGAACTAAGTCAACTTAAAGTCAACTTAAGAAAGTTGACCTAACTTTTTCTAGTGTAGACATAGCCATAAAGTATGTCTTATTTATATCATTTTCATGCAGTGGCATCTCATAATTATTTTGCACTGATTTTGCATAGTTCTAAGGTCCAAATTCTTAAAAGTAGTGTGACAGGATCAGACTAGAGGGTTTCCGGAGAGGTCTAGAAAACCAATATATTAGCCCCAGGCTGAGCAAGTCTCTTTTCCCCTTGTAGTTGAGCAGTGGTTACTCCAGGTTAATTAGCACACCTGGGGCTAATTAAAGCCCCACCCAAGACTTGTTAAAAGCCTTCTCTCCAGAGGCAGGGTGTGGCTGGAGTGTGAGAGTGAGGAGAGCTACAGGAGTGTGTGAGAGGCGGCAAGGTGTGGTTGGAAGGCAGAAAGATCTAGACAAGGAGCAAAATGCAGCTCAGGAAGAGCCCCACAGGTACAAAGACTGGGGAAAGGAAAAACCACTGCCCAAAGGGGGCAAAAGACCTTTCCCAGGCCTGGAGGCCTGAGGGAAACAGACTCACCACTACGGGGAAGCGTGGGACCCACCATGGTAGAAGAGGATCTACAGTAGTAAGGCATTGCTTTGATTATCATTTCACTGAGGCTCAGATGCCTAAGTTGCTTTTGAAAATGAGACTTGCAAGATCTAAGTCACTCATTTTCAAAAGCTCCTTATGCTCCTAAGTCTGATTGAAAGTCAATAGATCTTCTAATGCTGAGCAGAGCAATGACTGAAAAGTTCAACCTAAACAACTGCACAAGGCACAAGAGACCAGTGAATCACATTCACAATATGCGTGAGTTATCTCAAAACATTCACATAGTCATTTTCAAAGACAGTTGATGCACTTAAAAATATTCCACAGTTTTGAAAAATTCTTCCTGTTCCAGAGATGTCCCCCATACTTAACAATGGAGAAATTCATTCAAACGCGTAGAACCTTTCCTATCAATAGAACTGTTAAAGGCACATCTTTTAGCCCTATTATGATAATATAAATGTCCTCAACACAGGAAATTAATTTTTTTCATAAGGTTGCATGGAGTTTTACCAATGAAATTCCCACTGGGATTCAGAGACTAAACACACCTGCTTCTTTGAAATGTCAAGCTTAGACTCCAAAATACAATGACATCAGTGAAGATACTCCACGGGTGCATTATAGCCTTTTATGTTTTGTTCTTCTTGTACATTTAATTTCAATGGCTGTATTCATAACAATCCTTGCTTCAGAAGAGATTATTTTCAGAATTAACAGCAAACATATTGTATCTTGTCTAAATCAATGAGCCGTTTGGTATTTGACAAGCCAGTCTGTCTCCTCATTTGAAGACAAATTCTTCATTAATTGCAGTGTTTTGTAATACACCACATGCAAGGCATATGTTACAAATTTCAGAGGTACAGGACTGCAATTTTCCTTAGATTTACTAAGCCACTTGAATATCATTTTCAAAATGCTAAATGTCCTTTCACTATCTCCTCTGGTGAAAAGCAATGAATTGCATTATTTAAAGAACCATTAGACACTGCTTATATGACAGGACTAAAACCAAGGAAACCCTGGGTTCTCATCATGGCTCTGCCACTAACCTGAGTGTGGCTTTGTGCAAGTTAATTAACCTCTGTGCCTTGGTTTCCTCATCCTTAAAAAGGGGATGATAATACATTCTAGTGAAGCTGTAGAATGAATTGGCTACCATTTGCTCAGGAAAGAGACAAAGTACTTGCTGTTACTGCTTCTTGTTTTACTGGGGATTTTATTATCCCATTAGCAATCTCTTCAGGAGTTAGCCAGTGGCAGTTGGAGAACACATAAAAGGAAGCAGGCTTACTGCAAAACAGTGTACAAATAATTCAGAATGATAGTAACTCTGGTTGTGGTTAATCATCTTTTGCTCTGTTTGGCCATAATCAAAAGTGGGTTCTAAAACTGATTGGGTGAGAGAGAATGAATCATGAGGTTCTGGGAATTCAGTTCACTACATCTGTGATCATGTGCTTGGCTTCTCATGCTGCCTCAGCATAGAGGGAGAAGGAAGATTTGCAATTCCCTGTGCCGAGCTGGGTGAATCACCACATGAGCAAAGTCAATTCAGTTGCAGGACAGATGGATATTTTGCAATGACATAGCATTCTCTTATTACTGGTGACTGATGTATATTATAGCCTGGAAAACAAGCCATCTGACTAAACAGGCGTTGAGAACAGTGATGGGCAGATTGTTCTATCTGGAATATACTTTATGCTTTCCCTGTGCTTCATCCATCAAGATGGGCCACCAGCCTGATTAGCGTATTCCAACACCCAAGTCTCTCTGTGTGAATTCACCCCTCCTGTTCCTCTGCTTTTCTTGCTCATTTGCAGTGATTCTTCAAAAATGTCAGCATCAGAGCTGGGATCAGCTGCTAAGGCTGCGTGTGTGCCCCATGGCTTAGGCAAGCAATAAACATTCCTCCCTGTTGATTGCAATGAATAGAGAGGTCTGAAGCTATTAGACACAGACAGGGCCTTGTATTTCTCTCTAGTTCCAAATGACTAAATGCAGTCTATTCTGTCTAGTATCACTTCACACCATTCTGCTGAACCTGCCCCTGCCCCTGCCCAAGCCTTTGTAGAAAGGACAGCTGACAAGGCTGTACCACACAGCTCATAGTTTATGAGCTGATCAAGTTGTCATCATATTTTAGTGGTGCGAGGGTCTCGTCAGGCAGATGGATCACAATGGTGAATGGTTTTCTTCACCAAGAAATCATTATCACCAGTAGCTTATTTCCTGAGGCATCTCGGCTTTGAGTCTTTCAAGCTTGCCATGTTCAAAAAGGGGTTGGAAATACTTAAAGCGCAATGGGCCCAATTTTTCCATTTCTTTGAACCTGGTCTGGTTGCTTACATCAGTGTAAAGAGAGTGAATAAAGCTGTCATTCAGATCAGGTAACATTTTGCATTCACTTTGCACAGGTATAAATGGCTACTACAAGGGAGAATCAAGTCCAGTGTTCTCAGTCCTAAATTATTTTTCTCTGTGTGCTTAGGTATGAGTTTGTTTCTGTCATGGTTTGCTAGCTGAAAAATGTACTATTAATATCACTGCATGCTATTGTGACACCCCACCTGAGCTTTGAAAGGCATAACGCTTTGAAGAAGACAGGCCAGTATCATATAAGTAATAGAATCATTTTCTTCCTGCTCAGAGGAAGGCACAATTTTACTTATCAATGTGAAGAAAATTAATGCTGTCATTTATAAATACGTCTTCCTTTTAATTTTAGGTCTTTGGTAGTGACAAGGAGGCAAATGTTGGGGATAGAAAAAATAGACTTGAGATTAAAATGAAATCAAATAGTCCACAGTAAAATACAGGATGCTGATTTGGGGAGCTCGAGAGAGTCTTTCTGCTCTCAGAGAACATGATGAGGCTATGTGTTTTATCCATTGGAAAGAAAGACTGAACAGCTATCTTCAGAGTGAACCAAAATGGTTACACGGCTATAACAACAGACGTCCTGTGGCACCTTAAAGACGAATAGATTTCTTCAGGCGTAAGCTTTCGTGGGCTGCAAGCCACTTTGTCAGATGTTGCATCTGACAAAGTGGGTTGCAGCCCACAAAAGCTTATGCCCAAAGAAATTTGTTAGTCTTTAAGGTGCCACAGGGCTTCTGTTGTTTTTGCTTTATACAGACTAACACTGCTACCCTCGGGAACTTACATTGCTATGTCACACAAAGAGCAACAGGAGATGGAAATTCGAATCTGAAACTTAGGGTTGCGTTTTCAGATGTACAGAGGGAGGTTTTAGGTAATACTGTGGTTAATTATGGCTTTTTAGTATTTTTCCCAATACAATAACAATTACAATAAGTCTTCCTTAGGTCACTGATGGTTGGCACCGCATGGGTGCACCAGAGAAGGTGAGGAATGAGCGAATAGTGCAGTTTGAAAGTTGTGAGTGGGGCCTAGCTGAGATCAGACACAGTAAGAGACAGTTTTCACCCCAGGGAGGTTAGACAATAAATGTACATGCCTGGCAAAGGGTGAGAGAAAGGTAGTAGTGTCAGCCACAGAGCTGAGCTGAGGCACAGAGTTATTGAGTGACTTGCCAAAACTCACAAAGAAAATTTGTAGAAGAGCCAGCAATGAAGCTCAGGTATCCTGCACCCCAATCTAGTGCCCAACCCACATGACTATTCTTCCTTTCCTGCTTCTCTTCCAACCCTGCAAAGGTTGAGCGAGTCTTCGCAGAACTAGAGGTATAGGCTCTAGAAAGGCAGTGGGCAGGATCAGGAGAGTCTCTAGGAGGTTTCAGGGTCCAGGGTAAAGCTGGGACCCTGGCAGCAATCGCCCACCTCTTACCTGATCCCCAGTCCCAGCTGGGAAGCAGGCTGCAACCACCTACCTCCCAGCTGGTCCTGGCACAAAGCGTAAGGCCCCCCCAAAGCACAGGGCCGAGGCAGTTGCCCCAATTCACCATACCCTAAGGACAGCTCTGGGCAGGGGTTGCCCAACTCTCTCTCTTCCCCTGTTGGACAAGGTGACTGAGTGTGCGGCACATTTTCAAAAGGTCTAACAATTGCCACCATATTCCTCCCTGTTGCTCCTAGAGGCATCTCTGGTTGCCTCCACTCTGAGATGTCCTGAACAGCGCAGTACACGGGGCTGTTTCTACCGTCCCACTGCATCTGGTGCTTGAAAAGTCACCATAAAATCTTAATAGTAACACTTTCCTCAGGACTTGATCAAATACTAATATTGGTGGATGATAGCAGGCCAGACTCTGTGGTCCACAAAGGCCATGTTACATAAGTGCTGACTTGGTTTGCTTCCCCATGGCACTTTCCCCCTGCCTGTCTGCCCACCTAGCTTCTGCCAGGGGCTTGAGTTTAGTTCTCCCCACCCAGTTTCTGCCAGGAATAGTGGTTAGGTCTGGCTCCCTCCCCCCTTCATGGCTGCTGCGGCTTGGAGCCCTCCTGATGCCGACCGACCGAGGCAGATGCAGCGTTTGGAGTAGACAAAGCAGGCGACTGCCCCTGCTGTCCACTGAGTTGGGGAAGGTACACTGAAGTACATGCCCAAGAGCACAGGTGATGCTGAGTCACAGGTCTGCAACCAGTCCCTGAATCCCCTGCAGCATCCAAGGAGAATCAAGGCCTTTGGCTTTATGACTAGTATCCTTAATGCTACAGGCACTCGGTATTAATTACAGCAGTACTGTTTCAGATACTCCACTGTGTACCTGTTGTGATTATTTTTATGCCTTTGTGTGTTCACTCTTTGTCTCGTGGTAAGAGAGGGTGAAGGCGTTTGTAGACCGATTTCAGCATTTTTAAACTGTGCATTCCATTCATGTGGAAAATAGAATAAGAAGATTAGACTTTAGAGTTTCATATTTATTTAATGCCTTATTAAACATGTAACAAATGCATCTTCATTAAGGAGAAATGTTGCTGTTTGATTAAGCAGCACTCCTTAACATATGCTGTTGTTGTTTGTCAAAGGGGTAAATTTAGCTCAGACCGGCCTCACTAGGCAAGCCTTCCCCACGGAAACGTGCTTCTAAACAATCTGCATTAATGATTATAATGATATACTTTGGCTGGCAAGCTCAGAGCCAGAGAAGCCTAACTGCTAGAGAGGAACAAAGTATGCCATATGTTTTATTTTGATTAATTAGTTAATGTTTGTAAAGCACTTTTTGAGGAAGAAAAGTGCCAGCTATGATCATTACCACTACCAGCCCTGTCTCTCTCTGTTGCCTATAATGCTTTTAGCTTTTTCAGTGCAAAATTAAGCAGCTTTGTAATTCTATTCGACTATGGTAAAGGCAGACAAGTTGTCCTTTTTTTTTTTTTTTTTTTTTTTTTAAAGCTCCGGGGCTCCCAGTTTTGTTTTACAGAGGCTCCATTATGATAAAATAGCAGCTGGGGTTCCCCACATCATCATTTCCTTCTCCCCATGCCCTGGTCTGGTTGCCACACTCATCTTTCTGCTTGTGTAGAGAGATGTTTGTGGAAGATTAGGATTTAAAGACACCAGAAGTCAACTACTAGAGGAGAAGGCCAAGAAAGAAAACAACAGAATGCCACTGGTCATCAACCCCCAAGTCAGATCTCTACAGCACATCATCACGGATCTACAACCTATACTACACGATGATCCCTCACTCTCAAGGCTTGGGAGACAGACCTCTCCTTGCTTACAAACAGCCCCCCCCCCCCCGACCTTAAACAGATACTCATCAGCAACTACAGACCAAACAACCGAAACATTAAAGTAGGAACATATCCCCGCAACAAACCATGCTGCCAACTTTGCCCCCGTCCACACTAACAACACACAGGACCTAATCAAGCCAGTTACTCCATCAAGGGCTTATTCACCTGCTCAACCACCAATGTGATTTATGCCATCATGTGCCGGAAATGCCCCTCTGCCTTATATATTGGACAAACAGGACAGTCTCTGTGCAAAAGAATAAATGGACACAAATCTGACATCAGAAATCACAACATCCAAAAACCAATAGGAGAACACTTCAATCTCCCTGCTCACTGCATTGATGACTTGTTAATAGCTGTGCTCAAACAAATGAATAACAAATCACAGCTTCAAAGAGAAACAGCAGAATTGGAACTTATATGCAAATTTGACTCCATTGCCTCAGGTTAAACAGGGACAATGGATTTTATTCTCATTACAACAGGTGATTTGACCTCACCTTCCTCTATATGCTGTTCCCCAGGGTTTAAATCCCAACACCTATTCTGATTTGCTGTTACAGCCAGACCTGATCCTGTGTCATACATTTCCCTGCATTTCATTTCCTCCCATTCTGTAAGTTCCCCGTCTTCAAAGCATATGATGAAGTGTGATTTTTCTCCCATGAAAGCTCATGCGATAAATAAATTGGTTAGTCTTTAAAAGTGTCGCAGGACTCCTTGTTTGTTTCCCTAGCATGGGACAGTTCTGTGTGAATTGGGAGATGTTCCCTACATCAGATCTAACCTGGCTGCTCCCAACTATACACCTTGGAGTCAGTCCCTGTCTGTGTTATTAAAGGTCTATTTCTTACTCATACAATAGTTTATTCTTTAGTGAACCCTCAAGATCCTTACATGGGGTAAGAAGTGGTGAATAGGTTCTGAAATTACAGGATTTAGAGGAAATCTGCATTTGCAACTGAAAGCACAGAAAACAAAGGACCGTGCCTTGTATCCTTCAGTAAGTAAGTGAAAAGACAACTCTAAGAATGGATGTTTTACAACCTCCTTCCAGTCTGCAAATGACAGACAATGTTGCAGAGAAGAGAACTGGATAAAGTTTAAGCAGTGATTTCTGTTGTATTTGTCTGCCATTTGAGCACAGGACAAAGATGAAAATCTGAAATCTATATTTTTACATGTTGCCTGGGAAGAAGCACTGAATATTTATACTAACTTTGATTTTGAGGATGGTGACAGCTTAAAGTTAAATATAATACTGATTAAATTTGAGGACTACTGTATGCCAAAAAGGAATGTGACTTTTGAGAGGCATAGATTTTTTTACATGCATGCAAAAACTGGATGACACCATAAAGCAATATGGCAAAGACCTCAGGAAACTCAGTAAAACCTGAAACTTTGGTGGCTTGACGTAGTTTCTGATCATAGACAGACTCATTTGTGGCATTATAGACGATGTGTTAAGAGAGACACTGCTCCTAGAGGAGGATTTAATTTAAACAAAGCTATCCAAGTATGCAGGGCCTCTGAAACAGTAAAAAGACAAGTAAAACAGCTGAATTCACCAGAAGGAGCCATATATGCACTAAGGAAAGCAGCATATAGCTATTATGGCTCAAATCACAATGTGGAACCAATCCTTGCTAAAAGGAAGACTGAATCCAGACAGTCATGTGGCAAGTGTGGATCATGACATGGCCCCAAATAGTGTCTTGCCTATTTGAAACTCTGTCATGATTGTGGGAAACGTAATCATTTTGCAAACTAGTGCAGAACCCAAAGGCAGAAAAGTCAAGTGCATTTAGTTACTAACATGTAACTGCAAAGTTTTTTGTAGATGTAGGGATCAAGCAAGCCTAATAATAGGGTCTGAATACTGCCTCTGATGGTGAATGGAACAATCTTTCTACTGAAACTGGACCCAGGATCTCATGTTAATATTCTACCTGCATGAGATTATGCGAGATTGAAAATAAGACCTAAACAGGGACCAACAAACATAAAAGTAACTAAATGTTCTGGGACAAATATACCAGTGCAGGGGGGGATGCTTTGCTAGCGTTAGCCATAAAACCACCATATACAGGATCCTTTTCATTATAGCGTCATTGGAGATGACACCAGTTTTGAGCCTGGCTGTATGTGAGAGACTCAGTTTGGTAAAAAGGGTGCTTTCACTACAAGATTATACTGCACCTGACTATGAGGAACTCTTTCAGGAATATCAGAATCTGTTCTAAGGATTGGGTTGCTTGCAGGGTGAACATATAATCCAGAAAAACAAAGCAGGTCCTTTCAGTTATTCATTCATGTAGAAAAGTGCCATTTGCACTCCATCATAAACTCCGGGCTGAACTTGAAAGGATGAAGCAATGCACGTAATGCAAAAAGTAGAGGAGTCAAGGGAATGGATGAGCTCCCTAGTCATCATGGAAAAGAGCACTGGCCAGTTACGCATATGCGTAGAGAACTTAATAAGGTGTACAAAGAGAACATTTCAAACTACCGACCAGAAAAGAGATTATGGCTCAGATTTCAAATGCTCAATATTTCAGTAAATTGGGTGCATCCTCAGGGTTTTGGCAGCTAAGATTAATGGAGGAAAGCTCAAAATTACACACACATCTAATATTCCATTCGGAAGATACAGATTTTTATGCTTACCCTTCGGTATAGCTTCAGCATCAGAGCTGTACCACAAAACCATACATATGATCTATGAACATATTAGTGGTGTGGACACCTCAATGGATGACATCATCATCTGGTGCTCAATGAAAGCGGAGCATGATTGATGACTTCAGCAAGTCCTGGATGCAACTAGAGCTGCAAAGCTCAAACTAAATAGGAGTCAGAGGAGTTAGAGAACCAACTTTTGTAGGGGACATTATTTCCCATGAAGTGTGAAACCTGATAAGAGGAAGATTTCAGCCATTGAAACCATGCCGTGTCCCCCAAAAAGAAAGATGGGCAATGGTTCCTGGGAATGGTTAATTAACTTGGAAAATTCATTCCCAAAATTTTGGCCAAAGCAGTGGGATTGAGACAACTCATAGAGGGCAAAAAATGAATGATATTGGTGTGTTAAACAGGAGGAATCATGGGAAGGTCTAAAACAACACATGATACCAGTACTGAAGTTCTATGCACCAGGGAGGCCTATTAAAATTTCAGCAAAGGCATCACAATCCAGATTGGGTGCAGTTATTTTACAGAACCATGAGAATTTCAGGCAACGAGTGGCATATGAATCCAAATGACTGATGCAGAAACTAGATATGCACCGATTGAGAAGGGGCTTTTAGGAATCTTGTCTGCCTGTGAGAAATTCAATCAATATATTTATGGACAGACAGTGGAAGTTGAAATGGACCACAAGCCCAATTGCATTATTTAGCAAAGTGTTAAATGACTGTACCTTAAGGATTCAGAGAATGATGATAAAATTGCATAAGTATAATTTGCTAGTGACCTACACACCTGGTAAATTTAATGTTCACACAGATGCGCTTTTAGGAGCACTGGTGCCCACCGCATCTAAGAAGACAATAAAGACAGAGGTGCAAGCCTACATAGATATGACTGAGATCGATTTCCATAGCTAACAGGAGACAGCAATAAATAAGAGAGGAGACAGAGAAAAATGAATCATTGCAATTCTTAAAGAAGTGACAGTTGCTGGCTAATCAGAAGAGACTATTGGAACTACAGACATGAACTGGCTGTGATAGATGGGGTGATTTTCAAGGGCTTTAAGGTTGTAATTCTGATGAGCCTTCAAAAAGAAATGCTACAGAAGGATTAGGAATTGAGTAGTGCAAAGAATTAGTATGAGAGGTGCTATACTGACCACGGATCAATCATGACATCACCGATGTGGTAAGAAACTGCTTTCCATGGTTGAAATATATGCTATGTCAACAGGCAGAGCCACTGAGACCCCATCCGAGTCCATAAAGACCTAATGAGAAGATAGGCACTGATTTATAACCCTGGCAATCAAAGGATTTCTTAATAGTCACTGATTATTATTCTCTGAATCCAGAAATTTGCACATGGCATTGTACTAAGAGTAAATCACTGATCACTGGCATGAAAGGAATTTTTTCCAGACAAAAAATTCCAGATGCGGTCTTTAGCAATAATGGACCACAATTTTCCAGCACAGAGTTTGATAATTTGCCTCAGATTGAGATTTTCATCACAAAACCTTCAGTCCAAATTACTCCCAATCAAATGGACTGGTGGAAAGGTCTATGCAGAAGGTAAAGAACCTGATGAAAAAGACTTTTGACAGTGGGGGCAATATGTATAAAGCATCACTGGTCTGTAGAAGTACACTCCTGGAGAATGGCTTTTCTTCAGATCAGATGTTAATGGGTAGAAGAATCAGATTTAATTTATCTGTTACTAATAATTTGCTGCGATCTCAGAACAATGCCACTGTTTGGAAGATGAAGAAAATCAGAAGTAGAAGCAGAAATATTATTTTGACAGAAGGGCCTGTGATCTCTCATTTCTTAGTTCAGGTGATAGTGTCTGAGGAATCACACCTCTAATAGATGGAGACAAAGGGTACCATTAAAGAACAGCTGCATCTGCATCTTGTGTAATCCAGACAGACCAAGGAGACACATTTCAATGTAATTGACAGGCTCTATGACTTCTCAGAGAATTAAGATTGGGCTCTAGAGACGCTCCCTAGCCTGAGACAGCGTTGTGTGAATTGGAGGGACTGTCTAAGAGGAATGGAGAAAAGGAGAGAAAAAAAAGTAAAAGGTGGAAAGGGAACAGATTAAAAAAAGGGAAGAGCTAGCAAGTCAAGAGTCCACACATGATATGTGAATCACAAAAGATAAGAGCATGACTTAAAGCTAGGTGGGGAGGGAGACGGAGCACTGTGATATTGCCATCCTAGGAGCTGAGCGTATAATAGTTGCTATGAGGTTTGAGGTCAGAAGCTTCCTATGAGTTCTGCTTACTGAAGGGACATCATTGAATTTCTCTCTGACTAGCTACCTTGTTCTGAATGTTCTAAACAGAACATTGTGTTCTGGTAACCAAAATGTACTAGTATTTATTTTAATTACAGCGGTTCAATAGCAAGCTGAGTGTGTTATCAAAATTAAAATAAGTAAAAAAAATAAAACAATAAAAGGAAGTCTAACATGAGATAGTAGGGCTTATGATGTGCTACCCCATGAACTTTTGACATTTTTCCTTCAATATAACAGCCATTCCTGAAATGTAAACAGTATTCTATTAATCAGGTACTTTCAGTGAGAGTGGGCCAGCCTCAGACGCTGGTATTTTATGGCTTTAGACTGGGGAAACCCAATTCCATTGAGACAAACTAAAGAATAGAGATAAGCTCTTGAAGGGATGGGTCTGTGGCACCCAACTTAGGGGAGAAGTATACTTGGTTGACTGCAGTTTTAAATAAAAGAGCAGATTCCTGTTCCCACTCAAGTTGATGAAAAAAACCTGCCATTTCTGCAACTGACTTCTGTGCTCATACTACGGAAATGGTGAGTGCTGCCTAATGAGCAAGCACTACCAGATGACTTTAAGTAACACTAAGAAACCCTAACGGTGTACATTCTGAGATCTGTTCAGACTCCATTGATGTGTGAAATTTCTCACGGTACACATTAGTTGTCAAATGTCTTTATATAGCACTTGATACGAGGGCAGAAACAAACATATGTAATTTGTGAGCCCTTTATATTTGTATCATGACTATTTCTGGTAACTAAATTAGATTAAACTATGTCAGCCTATTGAAAGAACAATAAAAACAAGGGAATTACTCTTTCACTTCCTGAGCGTTATGGCTCAGATTGCATTTCTAGTCCTTTATCTCCGGTTTATATGATGCAGTTAATGCAGGGGTTGGCAACCTTTGCCGGCTCCCTTGCCAGCCCCGTCCCCCGTAAGTGCAGCAGGTGCCGGGGGTGGGGTCAAAAGGGGGCAGGACCAGACCTCTGGTTCCCGGCTGGGACTGGGGCCAAGGCCATCTCCTGCTGGGCCAGGGGCCAGGGCCGAGGCTGAGCCGGGGCCATTTCCTGCCAGGCCAGCAGCCTCCGATTCCTGGCCGGGGCTGAGCCGGGGCTGTCTCCCGCAGGGCAGGTTTCTGGCCAGGGCTGGGGCCAAGTGGTGGCTGTCTCCTGCCAGGCTGGCAGCCTCTGGTTCCCGACTAGGGCCGGGGCCAAGCCGGGGCCATCTCCTGTTGGGCCGCTGGCCTCTGGTTCCTGGCCGGGGCTGGGGCCTGGGCTGGCTACCACCAGCTGCGGCAGCTGTGGGTGGGCTGACCCGCCTGCTCAGCTCCCCTCCATCAGCCCTGTCCAGCAAGGGGCGGGGCCAGGAGCCCACGCCACGGCTTCTTTTTCCTTGCTGCCTGCGCTCCCCAGCAGGGAAGCGCAGCCAGCGGGGGCCTGGAGCCACAGCACTTGGCTCTTGTGGCCCTAGGATGTTCTGGGGGCGACGCAGGACACGCTGAGGGGGGCGGGGCCAGTGGGGGATCCTGAGCAGTGCCACGTGCCACTCAGGCTCGGCCCACGTGCCATTTTTGTCATGCATGCTGACCCCTGATTTAATGAATACTTTCCCCTCCTATAAGTCACTTGAGAGCAAAACAATGTAATTTAAAAATCCCAAACCTGTATCTGCTCTCTCATACCTCCACTCTTAATTTTCTATTTCTTACCTTCCTTCTTTATCCCTCCATTCTCGCCCCCTCCTCCAATACTCCCATGGGCCTCCTGCCAATGACAGTCAGCTACTTGTCTTCCTCTATGACACACACTTGCTGGCAGCTCTGTCTCTAGTGACTGGATGTGCTGTCTCCAGAAATGCCAGATAGTGATAGCGAGAGAGAAGCAGCTTTATAGCTTTGAGGAGAAAACATCGCCACTGTGCTTTGGTTACCCCAATGGGATTCTATCATCAGGACACTTAGAGGAACTGCTGCCCATAGAACATTGGACAATCAAATAAAATAAAACCTAGAAATATGCACTAAACATCTGAGAATAAAGGAACAGTGATCTAAAGCAGCCTTAGGGGAAGTTTCAAAAGACTGAAATCTTGCCAGACAACATTGATTAAAAACTATATTACAGAAAACGAAGTAAGAGATAACGGGAAGGTGGAAAGTGTTATATTTTCAAGAGCCAGAAATTCAGCCGGTGTAAATTGAGATAGCTCCTGTGAAGACCTGGCCCTTAGTTTTTTAACAAATCATTAGAGGCAGTGTTTTAAGATTTATTGTTTTGGATTTTAACTTTGTCCCATTGATAGGAAATGGACTGAAGAATAATGGTAAATATAGCCTATTGAGCTGAGGGGAAAGTTTTTGTTGGGATACGACAGGTATCTATGTTAGATGTTGTCTGGCGCTCCTATCTTTCAAGCTCTTATTCACTGGAGTAGTCCTGCCAGTTCACCAGGGTTACTCACATTGTAAGACAGAACCTTTGTGTATCTGAAAGACTGAGTAATGTTGCTCACTAGTAGACCCATGGAGAGGAAAAGGCTCCTGTTACTACTACTAATTAAAGGAGTTTTTATTTTAACTCAACTGGTAAAAGCCTGTGTTTTTCGAGCCAATGGTCAAGGCTTAATATCTAGCTTGTGTGTAATATTTATTTAGTCATTGTCTGTTAGCTACAGCACATGGATTTGTTACAGTGGGAGTAAAAAGTCTGCAGGGTGAGGATTGAGAATATAGCATCTTTACTAGTGAACCAAACAGATAGTTTAAAAAAAAATGTTACTGAAATGTATAGCTGACAGAGTAGATGCATGTCCCAAAGACAGAAAAATATGTAAAGAGACATTACAAACATGGATGGAAATAACAAAAGGTTGTATAACCGGGATGAGAGTAATACAGAGGAGAGAAAGTTGGGCAACACTTACATTGGACAAGAAATTAGACATGAGTTTGAAATTCAGCAAGACACTTTGGGTGTGTCTACACTTACAAGTTAGGTCGACTTAAGGATGCTTAAATTGACCTAAACAAAGCCACATCTACACTGGGCTTTTATTAAGTCAACTTAAGGAGCCCTGGGGCAGCAGGGTTTTCTCCGTCCCTGGGGCACCTCTGCCGTGTGGGAGCTGGCAACCCCTCGTGGCTGGAGCCTGGGTGGGGCCACAAGGGAATCCCCCGCTGCTGAAGCCCCAGCTGGGGCGGTGGGGGAATCCCTTGCTACTGGAGTCCTGCCAGGGAGCGCAGCTCCCTTGTCCCCAGGAGCCCTGGCTTCCCTTGTCCCTGGGAGCCTCCGTCGACCTAGCCAATCGACTTAAGCATCTAGTGTAGATGTCTAAGTCAACTTAAGAAGGTCGACTTTAAGTCGACCTAAATATCTAGTGTAGACATGCTAAGTCAACTTAACAAGGTTGACTTATTTTAATAAGTGTAGACATAGCCTTTGAGGCTGTATATAGTAATTGAGAAGCTGTACACCATAGAACAAGGAGATGATGGTGAGAATGCCATGGAATGCTATGTTTGTTCTGATGCATTTTATCATCAAAAGAAGATTTTGGCAAACTAGAAGGAATTCAGAAGAAAATAAAAGAAAAACATGATTAGGGGGCTGACCAGGATTCATTTATGCGGACCTATTAGAAGAAGTAGATCTATGTTGGCTCACTGAAAACAAATGGCAGATGAGGAGCATAAGTCCACAACTGCTCTTGGGGTAAACATCACGGATGCAGAAGAATTATTTGGCCTGATACCATGGGAGGAACAATTGGGGTAGTAGATGAAAATTAAGAAAGAAAAATCTTTAAGTTGACTACTAAGAAAATTTTCTGAGAGTGAGATCCATGTGGATGAATCTCCCAAGAGAAATGGTGAAAGTCCCTCTACCCATGGCATTCAATATTAGTTCGGTCAATGCATAGTACAGGGGGTCTCTCGTTCTCTTATAGTTTGGACCATCTTAACAGACTGCCTCATGGACACTTCTCTCCCATTCATGATCACAACATTTTTGTGGCAATTACACCAGATGTTTACATGGAAGGAACAGGAGGAAAGTGTCTGTATATTTAGCTCCCTTTAAAGCAGTAAGGGCTTGTCAGTTTGGGAACAGTTAATAATACCGTTTCTTTTTGCTCTTCATTTCATCTCCCCTCCCATGTTCTCTTCCAGTCCTTTTTCCCCACTACTTCCCTACATATGCTTGTCTGTTGCATGATTCTTTTCTTCCCTGCTTCCTTGTACATGCTGCCCAACTACTTCGTACTATTCTCCTCCATACTGTCCCCTGCTTCTTTCCCATCTCCCATGTTCTCCAGGACCCTCTTCTCATGTTGATTGCTAGTGGCTCCAGTTTGAGGGCACCTCCTGTCTTCTTTTCTGTAACAGAGACAGCCAGGCTACCCAGGCTTCCGCTTGTTTCCAGCTTCTTTCAGAGGCCTCCCTGGTCTTATTTGCAGTTAAGATCTTGGACGTTCATTGAAGCAGCTGGAAAGGAGGAGCAAATAGCACTGTGTATGTACACAGCTGCTCTTCATGGTCTACCACCAAGTACTCTGTGGATCAGATGGTTATCACTGCACTGGTATGAGTTTTAGTCTATAAGGAACAATGCTGCACTAGAAGATCTAATGAATATTTTCCCTCTAGCTTCGGTAATTTATCCATGCTGTTCAATCTTTGAGACAAAAATCTAGATATAGATAACGTTTGGGTGAAAGTACAATATCTAGTGACTAGCTATGGGAGATGAGGCCTCTGGAAAACTTATTTAAACACAAACTATCTAGCACTGGCAGTTCAGCGGGAAGAATAGCAAAACGAATGGAAAATCTGTTCTTTTGTATTACCACAGCGCTGAGAGGCCTCAAGATTAGGGCCCCATTGAGCTGGGCACTTTACATTCAAAAATATTTGATGTGATGCTCATGTGAAGACCACCTGGCCTAGCAAAAGGCAGGTGTGCAGCCAGGAGGAGCTATGGAAACTCTTCACAGGTACTTGCATGTCAGCACACATCAGTACTACTGACCTACAACTAACGCCTCCTGCTATTCTAGTCATGGACTCTCGAAACACATACTAGCTCTTCCAGTGAACGTTAATCAACCTGCAGCAGTTCTGATTAAATTGGGGGCACAACTACCATTCAAATCAGAGGCCCACAAACTGTTGTTGAATGTTCAGGGGGCATGGCAGGGCTTAGGTTAGCTTTCATGGGGGGTGAGGAGGGAGCACCACCCATCCCCACTCTGCCTGACCTCTACTACGGCTCCAGTCCCAGCCCTCAGCCTCAATGCTTGGCACTGGCTCGGTCTCAGCCCCCAATCACAGTGCACAGCATTGGCACCTGGTGGTGCACCTTGGCCCTTGGTTGTGGCCTCCAGTCCCTGTGCCTTGGCCCCCAGTTGCAGTACCTGGCAGCAGCCACAGCCCTGGCCATGGTGCCCAGCCTTGGCCCCTGGCTATAGCCTTGGCCCCCATATCAGCCCCCAGCTGAAGCATCCAGCTGCATTCTTGGCTCCATCAGTGGCCTTATTCCTGATCCAATTCCAGCTGAGTGGGGGCAAAGAAAGGTGCAGAAAGAGGAGTAAGGGATAAAAAGTTTGGGGACCATTAATCTAAATGCCTTTCCTCCATATGCCACAAACTAAACGCTTGTGTGAATGCCCTACATTGATTTTCTGTCCCCTTTCATGAGAAGCTTTTTCTGCCATTGCATAATATAAACAACTATGCTGGGAATGCAAGAGTCACAACACCACCACAACATCCATAAAGGGGAGACCACCACAACAGGTCTCTGAAGGCTTAACACTGAGAAGTGACTTGTGGTCTATGCTTTGTACAAAAGAATCAAGAGTGAATTCTGCTCTCACATACACAGATACCATCCTACTAAAGCTACTGACATTGCATCAATGTAATTGAGACCAGCGTCTGGCCACGAAGTCATTGTAGCCATGGATAATGACAGGGCTTCGCTTCCTTTATTGACTGGGTTTGCTCCAACAACCGTAACAATAGCATCTTCCCATTTTCATTGTGTGCAGTTTCTCTTTGCACAGAGACTTTTGCTATTGGAGCAAGGCATATCCAACTTTAAAATATAGTGTTACAGTATTAATAAATACATCACTGCACTGCAAAACCACCACTCAGTACTCTAGATGACTACATCCAAAGCAATATATATATGTGTAATGAAGCTCTTTAATTCTTACGAACACCTTTACAATAGCTCATAGCTATTCAAACCCATGTTGTTTTGATGCACACGATCTGTTACATTAAATAATTATAATCAAATTTGGGTTAAATTACTGGAGCCACATGATGAAGCTTAGCCACTAGTCAGGAAACATCAATGTGATATAGCTGAACCAGTCTTATAACTTTGAATGGCTTGAATGGCTTAAAATGGCTGCCTCAATTTTACCTGTGGCTTGAATTTTTAACTACATATGTTTGGTTGGTCACGAAAAAAAAGCATTTTAAAAACATTATAGTCAAGATTTCCCAAAAATGCTGCCTAAAACCTTCCTCTTATACAGGTGCACACAAGCAGCCATTTCTAAAATGGTGGCCTGTTTGTGTGCGTGTACACACACGCACCCCCCCCCCCCCGAACTATATTGAAGGTGGCATTGATAATGTTGCCTATTAAAGTTGTTTGACACATCCCATTCTAAGGCTATTTTCAGTTGCTTATGATAAGTCACCAAACTAACCATTTAGGTTAAATTTGCATGGTGGGTATCTGCCTCGAGCTAACTCTAATTTGGAAAAACTTCATTCAAAAGGGTTAAGCCATTTCTTAGAATGAAGCTGTGGAAAACCAGGACAGGGTGCCTAGGAATGTATGTGGGGAGGGAGATTGGGATTTGGACAGTGAGCCTAAGGGGAGGGGGAAAAAAATAAACCTAGAACAGGCTGGGTTAGATGCATGGGAGTGGGATGAGAAGTTTGATGACTGGGACTGTGTGAACAAGGAGAATGGGACAAATGAGAAGCTGGGGTAGGAAGGATACAGGATTGGCATTAGTTGGAGGGACTGGGACAGAAGGTGTCAAGATTGGGGAGATTTTGACTATTGCCATCAATCATGCTATTAACTCAAGTAGCAGAGTACTGTGCAGTTGATTTAAATGTCAAACCCTGCTAACGACACAGGTAGCTGGTAAAGTAATGGGATGGAATTTTCCGTTTTTTTAGTTTGCAATTTTAAAAACCTAGGCAGCACCAGTCTGTCAACATGAATCCCCATCAGCAACATTAAAAATAGATTTGGACATTTCAGGAGATGCCTTGTTTTTTCTTATAAACAAGACAATTTAGCAACTTATATTTAGAACTCAGTGAAAGGTAAAGCATCGCTCTTAGGAAAAGTTCTTCTTCTGGCAGAAAATGACTTTACAGCTTATCCAACTACATCCCATTGAAGATAGGAACAATGTAAGTTTGTACGAAGTCTGTATCATAGATTATGCTGTTTCTCCCACTGCAGCAGCACTGCCCATTTCATAGTGGTGGCAGGCTCACATAATCTGAGGCTGTTTTGGCAGTCTCGTTCCTGGTTCCTTAGGTTATACACTGGTTTCCTTCCTCATTTTTCAGTAGAAAATCTTTTGTTTCTTATAGCTCACAGGATCATCTTTTGCCTACAGATTTGTATTTTGTACCCGGAAGCAGAAAGTGTCTGTTTCTCTTTCTCCACTGTTACACTGGTTGCATAGTTGACTGTTCTTAGGTTTCCAGTATGATTTATTTATTCTATTTTCTGTTCCCAATTTGTGGGCATTGATTCTGTATTTGTTAAGCATCTGCCTACTGTTTTTCACTTATTGTGTTTTACTTCTACATACATCATCAGCGACACCAATACTTGAAAACTACGTCTAGTTCCAGGGTCCCGATTTTAAAAAAAATATTGATTTCTTTTTCTGAGAAGGTGCAGAGAAGAATCACACATGAATCAAGAACTGGAAAAAAAACTCCTTATGTAAGAATAGAAAGCTCTGTCTGTTTATCCTAGCAAAAAAGATCAAGAGGCGAGGTGTACAAATACCTTCATCAGGAGAATACACCAGGTGTTTATTTTATTTTAGCAAAGAAAGGTGTAGGAAGAACCACTGTGTGGAAGTTAGAACTAGACAAATTCAAATGAGAAATAAGACACAAAGTAACTATTCAAACAAACTATCAAGAGACAAGGTAGACTGTCCATCTTTTGAAGTTTCGGGAGTGGATGTCTTTCTGAAAGTCTTCATTCAAACGCAAATTATTGAGCTCACTACAGGAATTACTGTATTAAACTCTATGGCTTTTTCATTCAGTAAATCAAAATGCTTTATGTAATGGTCTCATCATACCTTGAAACAGATCTATTCATTAAAATAGTCTGCTAAAGTAAAGATTTTCGTCAGGGATCTATGGCAATCCAGCATCCTGTTAAACTCATGCTGTTTTATCTCTTCTTCTCCATATGCAGCATACTGGCCTTTTAGGATTTAGATTAATGTTTTGGGCATTTTTGCACAGGGCCATTTCTATCAAGGATCTGGATATTGATATTCCTGAGATCTGGGCATGATCTGTGACAAAGTAAAAGCATTAGACATTCTGATCTTCTGGAACTTTGAGACATGAAGAATGTATGTTATTGTAGTTGAGATGATACAGGAAGCTGGCCATTCTCTTGTTGTATCACATTGATTAGCAAAGTAAAATTAAAAAAAACACCTCTTCCTCCATTCTGCTCTACAGCCATTGTTTAAATAATCCATGTATACACTTGATACTTGTCTGTAGAACTGTAGACATTGGGTTCATATTTGTGTTTTATCCCAATTCTTATAGGCTCTGTTACAAAGGTCCATTTTTCATTGGATGCTGGTTTTTCTCTGCTCTCCCAAGATTAGCTGGAACACCATTTATGGGATCTTACTTTTCATATTCTATAAGAAGGTACAAAATCCAACTGTTGTCTGAAAAGAGTTCATTTTACAACTGGATCATTTTCCCATAAAAGGGTCAATCCTGTATTTTGGAGACCTCCCTGGAATTTTGTTAATCTGCTGATTATGAGTAGGAAAGAATTTTAGAGACCTTCCTGGAATTTTGCTAATCTGCTGATTATGAGTAGGAAAGAGCATGAAAAATCCTGGATCTTTCAGGATTGTATACTTGATCCATAGTGTATGCCATTTTACTATAGATTACCCTGGATCCATTGACAGCAGAAGGACTTCAGCATTCAATTTGAAGCCAGTAATAGTATATGGACCATATATGTTTGTCTGTTTTCATAACTGCAGTAGCTCTAAACTTCTGCGCTCTACCACTCAACTTATCCCACACCATAGTCCTCAGCTGAGAACAGCATAATATGGAACTCAGTCCACTCACACAATTCCTGTCTCACCAATCAATAGGATTTGGGATAATCTCATTTAGCCAGATGGCATTGAATAAAATCTATGCAACATCTTATGTTTCTAAAAGGTAGGATAAATGTATAGAATTCATATTTGTGTCAATCAGAATTGGAGAAGGGTTTTTTGTTTTTGTTTTTTTAAGGGAGTGTATTTTTTTTTAAAGAAGAAAACATCCATCCAGACAAACAATTTTAATTATAGCAGCATACACAGTAATACAAGACTCAGAGCTGTGCCTCTCAGGTATAGAAGAACCTTGATCTTTTGCTTTGACATAAGAGCTTGTTTATATTCTAAAGGAAGGTTAATGTAGCAGGCTGACATGCAGCAGGTTACATAAAGTCTGGTGCCAAGTACTCGACTGAATATCATCTTTAAAAAACCACTGCCTAAAGTGTTAAGGGGCGATTTTGATCTCCTAGACTTTTATACTCGTGAAACTCCACTGACTTCAGTGGGGTCACTTTTCATGATTTACACCTGTGTAACTGGACGGAGAATCAAGCCCTTTAATTTTCTGCCAAAAAAATCACTTGCTTCTTCTTGCTTAAGTTATTCTTAATTTTTATATTACACACCTACTCACCATACAGATTAAAATTGCTATTAGTTAAAAGCTCAGTTTACAAAGATATCATAAGTAAAGAATGATGCCCAAATTTAATAAAGTTCCAACGGTGTAGCCGTGTTAGTCTATTGCAGAAAAACAAACAGCATCCTGTGGCACTTTTAAAGACTAAGATTTATTTATCGCATGAGCTTTTGTGGGAGAAAATCCCACTTCGTCAGATGCTTTAAAGATGGGAAATTTACAGAAATACAAAAGCCACAGTAGCATAATTCATTGTTTCATTTACTATAGTACTATTTATGCTTAAATAATATGACAGGACAAGTATACTATTCTCAAAGCAAAATGATTAAATATTATTTTATCAACTACAGTTGGTTAATGACATAGCAAAAGCACCCTGATTGGTTAATAGTTAAGTGACCAGTGTTTTAATATGTGCTGCAGGAGTTAAAGCTCATGAGCCTCAGTCTGAGTATTGCTGCTCTAGATTGTCCCTTTATTAGTTAAAAATTCAGCAAGTGAGGTTCCATTATGAAGGTGAAGAACTAGAGTACTCTATAGGAAGGATTTATGTAGAGGAGGAGTGGGAAAGGGAATCACACACCACAGAATACTCAACTCTGACTAAAAGTGACTGGGAGTTGAGGATTCTCAGTACCTTGTGGAAGGTATCTCATCACCTTGAAAGATCAAGCCTCTTGTCTCTTGTTGCTTAGAGAAAAATCTTATTGATTTTAGTGCTCAGTCGTGCAAACCCTTGCCTCACACAAGAAGTCCCACTGAGTTCTGTGGGACCATTATTCCCATGACATAAGATCTAACGAGTCTGGTCTTTATACAGCCCAACAACTCACAAATACTTCATACCCTAGGCAAATTTAAGACTGAGTTTTAAAAATATTTTAACTGGAAGTGGCCCAGGAGCCTAAAGTGCCCACTTGTTGAATAGCTGTCATTGTGACACTCACTGCGAAAGCCCAATGGAAGATATTATGTAAACTAGTTTCCAGGACTATAAATATTCTTTGGGCCAAGTCACTTACATCCCAGTGCCAATTCTGACTTTTTGGGACTGACTGATATAACAGAGGAGGGTTTGACCTGTAATACTTACATTTTTCCATACTGAGAGTGTGATTATTCTGTCTGGATGACGTGTACTTTAGATAAAGAAAAAACACCAAGAATGAACAAAAATAAAGTTTAGAGAAAACTGGGCTGTAGGTGTGTATATGACTCCTTTGTAAAAAGGAAAAATAAATGTCTCTACACAAGGTTCAATACCCAGAAAGCAGAGTTATAACTACTGCATTCACAATGTAGAACTTTTAAATCTGAAGTGTTAAGTGATTCCCCTTAACCCCAAAGATATTTAAATCAACGTTAATGTAGACGCTAGAAACTGCTTTACGGTCTGCTTCATCATAGAGCCCTTACCTCACAATGCAAGCATCACAAATGCCATTATTTTTAGCACAAAGGCCCCTTCTGGGCGTCTGCTCAAAAACATCAATAAAACCTTGTATTTTGAGTAGATTTTACAGTGTATTCAGGGTGAGACATTTCTTATCTCATGATCTTCCATTCTGTTGGGCTGAACAAAACTGGTGCAGTGCAGTCTTCTTTTAATTGTGTACTACTTTCCTTTAGCCAGGGGAAGGTTCCAGACTTCACCGTCCTGTCGTACTCACCCAAGCAATCCACCTACCAATCCCCTGTCAGTTCTTGGCTCAGTCACTGATGAAATGATTGTTAAGCTTGACGTCCCTTCAGCCTCTCTGAATCAAAGCCCTTTTTACATGGATAAGGACTGGGTGAGTGTGCCTCACGTCCCATAAAGCTTCATATTTTACATTGAGATACAAATGAAGCTGAATGTTTTATTCCACCCCGGGAACAGTTAGCACATGATAACATATTGACTATTTGTCTCCTGTGCACCTGCCCTTTATAAATTCTTCCCCTCCACTTCTTAAGTACAACTGATGTCTGCAGGTCATTGCTGCTACACTACACTTTCCTCCCCACGTGACATAGAAATAAAAGGACAAAGCTGTATATAAGGAAAAGACTAGCTGGAAGACCAGTTCCTTAAAGAGCATAATAAAAAAGGATTGGACAATCTAAGCCCAAGTGCTTGATTTTGGTCACTTACACGTGTATAAATCAGGAGCAATTATTTGAGCCATTGGGGTTGCAAAAGAGAAAATCTAGTATAAAGAGGGGCCTGATTCTGCTCTATAATATAGGGCCAGATCCTCAGCTGGTGTATGTTAGTGTAGCACCACTGAAGTTTATTTACACCAGCTGGGAATGTAACCTCTGGACTTGAAAGAACACAGCTACATTATTTCACTTTTAAATCTGTAACAGACTGAATCCAAATATGTTATTAATCACTTTGTGTAGATTGAGGAGTTTCCTTTCACCAGATAACAAGGGGTGGCACAGAGTTGCTCTCACCCAAAATCAGATCAGTGAGGGGAATAGAACTCTGAAGTAAACCCACCTATGCTAGCTTTAATCTAGTTTGAGCAAGTAGCATCAGCAGGGAAGATGCAGCAGCATGGACCCCGGTGAAGGCCAACCGCCTAAACAGAGTGTCCATAGTTGGCTTGGCCTGGAGTGGCTAGCTGAGGCTGAAGCCCATATCACCACCACCTTTTCACTGCTATTATTGACAACTTTAGCTATATATTAAAGCTATTGTAGGTATACCTACCTGTCCTACAATCACAACTTCATTTGTGTATAGCTGTACTGCAACAGCCACATTCCCCCCATTTCCCTCTTACTCCAAGAATGAGGTGGTCTGCTATTGGTACATTCCAAAACAAGATTATTTCCTCCACCACACCAACTCAGAGGTGAGGGGCCTTCCCTCCTGTGCTGCCTTGTTGAGGGCAGATTCAAGGCGCAGCCTGCTCCCCATTCATACTAGGAGAGAGCGTAGTCGCTTTACAAAGACTGCTCATAGCCCCAAACTGTGATCTGTAATGCAGTTAGCCCACACATGGGAGTAAGGGGGATTCTGACACCTATCTTCTTGCCTGAGCCAAAACTTAGACAAGATTGTGGCTTCTCTGTAAATGACAGTTCCACATACCTGCTCCTAGTATTCTGGAAATACTTGTACCCTTGCAAACGAACAGAAATTCCTTGTTCTGATTTTGACTCCAGCACCAATAGGTCAGGTCACTGGATATAGAACTGATCCTGTAAGGTGCTGAGTACCTCTTGTGTTCCATTTGGTACAGCACCTGATATATATTTGTGTCATTTCCCTTATTCGTTATTTAAAAAAAAAGAGTAAATTGTTTCTTTCCATCTGCAAGTATCTTTAATGAATGAAAATCTAAGCAGAAGTTATAATAGATTGTCAAATTGACTAGCTACTGTACATCAATATATCTACATCAATAACCTCATTGACCTGTAAAGCCTCTTCAGCTGTTAAACTCCATTATAGAATTTCAGAGGCCACCTTCTTCCCTGAGGCCAGGCTACCAGCTTCACTCCCATTGGGAACAAGCAAGATGATGATGGCCATCTTGAAAAAGGACAGCTTTGTTTAGAGGTGGACTTTGCTTCACTCTCAGAGGGTATGTCTATACTGGAGACTCTGTTAAGTCAACTTAACAAGGTCGACTTTAAGTTGACTTAAAATCAACCTTGTTAAGTCGACTTAGAGAGTCCACATTGAACACTTCTGTTGACTGCCTGCATTCACGGTGACAGGTGCTAGGTCGATGGAGGAGTGGTGCATTGTGGGTAGCCCTGGGAGGGAGTCTGGAGGCCAATTAGGTTGACTTAAGGGCTTCCCCGTCTACACTGGATTAAGTCGACTTAATAAGGTCGATTTAGGTGTTAAGTCAACCGTAAGAGGTGGTGTTATTAAGTTGACTTAAGGAAGCACTTAAGTTGACTTAATAAAAGCCCCATGTGGATGCAGCAATCTGTAGGTCGACTTAACCTTCCTTAAGTCGACCTAAGGGTCCAGTGTAGATTTACCCAGAGAGAGCAATAAGAGATGTAAATGGACAGTTCTTTGTGGACTTCTAACAGAACATTATCAGCCGCTGGTGAATAAGAAACAGTAATTTATGAATAACAGCTTTAACTCCCCCTCCACCCCTGAGCTTTTACCTCAAAAAGTTAGTACTGAGTTTAACTATTTTGGGTTTATATTTTTTTTTAAAAAAATAAAAGATTCAAAACTTAACACTGATCATAAGTGACAGCCACATGCCATTGTCCAAGTCATGGCAGGATCAACACAACTCTTGGATGGTATTTGCTTTTGTTGGTTAGCTGGTATCCAGCTATGCACAAAGGAGGAAGACAGTGCTAAACACTTGTCCTGTGCAGGGTCCAAGCACCATCCGGCTGGGGAGCAAAGGTAGTTCTCAGCTGGTGCAACTGTTTATGCAACCTCCCCAAAGGGGTCCACAGAGCTAGCCTGGAGTGGCAATGAGCAGTTACCACACTCTTTGGAAGAATGGCAGGGCTGTCACCACAGCAAGCATGCCCTTGGAATAGCACCAGCTGAGTCAGCCAGACTTTCTCCTAAGACTTTTCTGCTGCACATCCCTCTCCTTCCTCTAAGCTTCCCAGCTGGCCTATGTTAACAGCCACAATCTGTATAACTCTTCATTTCTGGTTACTGTTTATTTGCAGCATGAAGAGATAGCAGGGCCTGCCTGTCAGTAATAAATGGCTGACACTTTGCAGCTTTGATGTTTTCAAGAGCAGGGGATGTTTGTTGCCTCAAGTATGTTTGGCTGCTGAGGGAAACATCAGGAACAGTTTGTAACCTGAAAAGTGGGGGGTAACAGTCCCGCAGGTAAGAGTATTATTACTAATCCACAGGGGCATGTGCTCTTCAACATATGTAATAGGACATAATTTAATATAGAGAAAACGGAGTTTTCCAGCTGAGATGTTAGATTCACTTTTCAGTAAAAGGCACAGGAGGACAGCAACTTTTTGGCTCATGGAAACAGACCCTATAGCCCTGAGCCAGACAGCCATTCTAGGGGTGTAATCTGTACAAAGTCACTTACCCACAGAGTGGCCAGGCTGAGCTTTGAGAGGCTGTGAGTCCCAGCATCGGTTACATTTTCTTCTGTGAATTTCAAATATTGGGTTGGGGCAAATCAGAGGAAACTGTGTCAGCATTTGTTAGGGCTAGTCTAACCTGCAAGAGGAGCCCAACCCTGGTGACTGGATAGCTTAGGGGGTTGGTACTAGATTACACAGCCTTGCTCCTGTCTATCATAGGCCCCTTGCATCATCTGGCACCAAGACACTAAACCCAACTGGTACGAGACCAAACTATTACAGTCCATAGCAGACTAGAGTACTGTGCACATAGACAGACCAGCAGAGATTGAGGTACACCAGTGTCAGGGAAATGACTGAGTGAGATGTATGCAGATGATCCTGGTAAATGACCTGTACCCACACACGATCGAGGAAAACAAAAAAACCCCACAGTTACTGCAAATTTAACCTGGGGGAAAATTCCTTTCCCACCCAACATATGATGATCATCAGATAGACCCCGAGCATGTGACCAAGAACCAGCCAGCTAATGCTTGGTGCCACTTCAGAGCCCTGGCCCTTCCTGTCCAATGTCCCATCTTCACCTTTGGCCACACCTGATGCTTCAGAGGTAAGAAATAACACGACCCTTATAACTTAGAATACACTGAGGGAAACATCTCTTCATGACCTCTGGAGGTCACTGATAAACGGTGATGGATGCGCTTTTAGGAACATAAGGTACAAGTCAGAAGTCAAAAAGTTGTTCCTAGCAAAACTTAATCAGATTAGTTTTATTGTCCAATTATGCTGATATTGACTGGGGACCCATACAAAGATGGGAAAAAAGGAGACTGACTGAGCTACAACCAAGTGTGGAGGACAACCTCTTCCCAACATCATCAGAGATTTGTTCTTTTCTGACTTTTCTTATTTTATCCATGGTATTTCATATCATGTTTCACTAGAAACAAGCGTAGAGTCCTGGAATGAATTTGAGAAGTCCCCCATTTAGGAACACTCAGCTTTAGATTTGGTTTTCAAACTCCCAGGTTTAGGAATGTTTGAACCAGGAATATTTTAAGAAATAGGAGACCTAATTTTTCAACTCATTCCTACTTCTGTAGATCAAGCACTCAGTCAATGTAGTTCCATCCGTGTATAGCTTGTGTGAGTGAGATCAGAACCACAGTCATGAAGAATTAGATGACCCATCTGAAGTTCAGATCTGGGCTTTTTAAAATCTACCTTTCTCCTCCACATTTAATGAAGAGGTTGAGTTCTGCATTTAGTATTGACCAATGTCTAGTCTCTTCCTTTGTTTCTAAAGCAACCAGAAAGAGGGCTTCTATATTAGGAATACAACCACCACTCTACCTGCACAAAGACAAAACCCATTGGAGGCAGTTCCTGCAGCACTGAAGTGAGTATAAAAAGAAAAAAATAGTCTTTATGTTTAAATAAGTCTCTGGGTTGTGGACTTGCTGTAGCACAGTTTTGTCTCTCCAAATGAGGAGCCAAGTAATGCAGCTTACCTATTGGAATAGCTCTCCTGTATGTTCTCAGTCATGTGAAAGATCAGTTAAAGGAGACACAGCTTGAAATGCTCCCCAGTCTGTCTTTCTGTAAAGAGTTGTTTTCCCTTTTCCCTGTGGAAAATTCTTGCAGGGGTCTGAACTGTGGAGGCCTGAAGCAGCATTAGTGTCTATCATTTAACAGATTTATTTCTCTCTTTTTTCATTTATACCAATAAACACTTCCTGGTAAGCTCTTGCTCCTAAGGCATCTTCTCACAGCTCTAATGGGCACCTGTGACGTTTTAAAGTAGGGTCAGTACCCACTGTAGTGAATAGAAAGTATAAATCCAGATAAAGGACTGTTGCTAATTTGCATGTCTCCACTGACTTCAGCAGAACTACACCTATTTACACCAGCTGAGGATCTGGCCTCTAGTGTAGGCTTAGGCACTGAATAGATAAATTGCTGCTAGGATTAGAATAAATAGAGAAAGAACTGACAGAAGAAATGCAACAGCATTAGATACTGATTGGTAAAGGATTTAAGCACAGCAGCTAATGTATAAGGAAAATATAATTAACAGTGTCTGAGGACTTCTGGAGAACACTCCACTGTGTGCAGTTACTGATGTAAATATTTGTATTAGCAAGTTAGTCCTCCAGCTCACTGTCAGGAAACAAGCTGTACTGATAATTAAAGAGAACATTTTACTACAGACCGGATGGTAGATTTCAATATATTGCACATCTTTGCTTTATTTTCACTGGGTTAGTCACTATATTGTTCCCAATGCTATCTAGGTCTGCTTTTGTATTTATACTTTAAAATAATCTTTTTGGATAACCTTGTTTTCTGCATTCTTCCAGCAACAGTTAGAAGGACCAGGTGTTCTGCCATTTATGTATGGTATGTGAGTAAGTTAAAATAGCCTGCCTAAGGTCACCAGAATATCATTTTTTACAGTGTGTTTTGTGCCTAATCAGTCAAGCTGATGTAACCAATATTCTGATGAGCACAGAATTACAAAACTGAAGCAAAGCCAACATTTATAGATGGCTCTCTGTCTTGGATAACAAATGGTACACTTGCAATTTGCACTCCAAATACAAGACCTTTTCTTCATTATGCTAAGTGTGGTTACAAGCAGCGAACAGAAAGGAATTCCCTACGCCTAGGATGAGGTCCACATTGCTTTCTTTTCATAATAAATACCGGTACATTTAGAAAAATAAAATCTTATTATGGAAAAAAAGTAGAAATACATACTATAGGCCACATTCACAGCCAGTGGGTGTTGCCATCACTCTACTGAAATCACTGCAACTATGCCAGTTTACATCAGCCAAAGATCTGGCCCTAATAATTGGAGGGGGGAAAAAACAAATATCTAAGAACTATGACATGCAAAGTTAAGTTTCAGGTAACTACAAGAAGCACTGTAAATTTCAGAAATACAGAGCTGTTACCCCAAATGACCTTAATTCTGTTTTGGTATCCCCATAACCCAGTCTATCTGCTGTGTGAGGCAAAGACATGGCAAAGGATGGCAATAAGAGTAGGTTTGAGAAGATTTTTTTTTTTAATTAGTGTCAGTAAAACTGAAATTTCACTGTATGAACTGTGAGGCTGTCTGGCTTAGGGAGACCATTTATGATATTTAATATCAATGTTTCAAAATTGCAATAATTCATATACGATAAGCCATGTCAGGTACCGAAAGAAAGGTCATAATTTGCAAATATGGTGATACTGTGCATGTGTCACATCTGTATTGGAAGTTATCAATATATTTGATACATCTGTATTTTAACTTGTGCTGCGTTTCTGGGCCACACCCCAGGCTGGATGGCTACAGCAATTGTCTGCTCAATAGCCCATCAAGGAAACTCATAGGTACAATGGGCTCAAAGGAGACCTGATGAGTCGCCAGGACTTGCCCATATGACTCTAGACTCCATTTTATTTCTGTAAACTTCGATATGGTGAAGGCCAGAGGATGTAAAAGGTAGCTGCAGCACAGCCATTTTCTCTTCAGTCGTCTTTCAGTCTTCTGGTCCAGCGGTTCTCAACCACTGTGTCGGGACACAAAAGGTATATCGTAAAGAGCCAGGGGGTGTGTCACAGAAAACTGGCAGCTCAGCTTGGAGCTCCTGCCACCCGCAACTCTTTGCTGCCTTCAGCAGCCCGCTCCTGCTGCACAACACAGGCAGCAGCCAGGGCCAGATGAGTAAGTGGACTTAGGGGCTGCAACCCAGAGATCCTGGGCAGGGGAGAGGGATGCACCACCTGCCCCACAAAAATAAACCCAGCCCCACTGAGCCAGGCTGCCAGGGCACCAGCATGTGCTGGCTTGGCTCTGCTTCCACTCAGGTCCCGAATTGCTGCATTCTCCAGAGCACCACAGCCTCCCAAGCACTCCCAGCCCAAGTACCTCTGCCACCACAGACTGTAGTGTCACATGGGGGAACATCATCTGTCAGGTATGTCATGACAGAAAAAAAGGTGGAGAACCACTGTTCTAGTCTACAGCCATCACCTACCTCTGGATCTAGTCATCTAGAACTGAAGCTGTGAAACAAAAGACTGAGACCCTTCCAGGAACTGGATGTACACCAGAGGAACTATACAGGCCTACAAACTCCAAATTCCACCAAGCACCTGATTGTATATGGACTTCCGAATCATTTTGTATGTAGATGATTTGCTTTAATCCTTTAACAGTTCTCTTATAGAAAGACAAAAGAGTCTTGTGGCACTTTTAAAGACTAACAGATTTATTAATCGCATGAGCTTTCGTGGGAGAAAATCCCACTTTGTCAGACGCTTTGAAGATAGGAAAGTTACAGAGTGGGAGGAAATTAAATGCAGGGGAGTGTATGACATAGCATCAGGTCAGGCTGTAACAGCAAATCAAAGTAGGTGTTAGGATTCAAAACACTGGGGAACAGCACATAGAGGAGGGGGGAGGTCAATTCACTTGATGTCTTCCCTTGTATAATAAACCTTTACCTTTAGTTACTAAAGGATTGGCTGGCAGTGTAATATTTTGGGTAAGATCCAAACTTGTATTGTTCTGGAATGTGGCTGATCCTTTGGGGTCAGGAGAATCCTTTTGGTAAAGAGCGCGGAGTTTTAAGTAATTTATCTCTTTACTCGACCCAATGGCTAAGAGGCTGAAATGCAGTAAAGGGGGCTGTTGATATTTTGTTTTAATTTCTTGATAACCAGTGTGGGGGATCAGAAACATTGTTTGTGGCTGGTTGGGGAAGACTGTCTTTAGCATCATCCACCAGTACTTGGAGAATCTGCTCTTCTTTTTGCAGCCTGCCCTGATCTTGGCATTTTCAAGTGGATACCCCAGGCACGGCAGGTTCACATGAACACAAACCAATGAAAAATATTTCATTGATGATCTCTGATTTCATAGATAGACAAACAAAGAAAATGCTGCTTGAGAACTCAGTGTTTGATTTATGGATATTTATTTAATATATTTTGACAAGCAACATTAACAATTCGTGTTTTAACAGTTATAAAGCTTTCACTTCTTGAATCTCACTGTCTGTCATATTATTGTCTGATTCTTCCTCCTCCCACAATTTTCTGTAACTGAAAAATTTACAATTGATCGAATGGGAAAGAATGCTTAAAAACAATCAAAATAATAAATAAATAAATTCCTGCCAAGCCTAACTAAGATGGAGCAAAAGGTAAAGGAAAAAACCACATCCTCCTTTTCTCTCTTCCGCTTAGGTGAGCAACGCTGAGGGTGATCATATTTCCCAATGGGAAAACCAGATACTGTGTGGGGCTAGCGTGAGCCAGTCACCTGAGCCCCACTTCCTGCATGGGGCTGGTATTGTTGCTCAGTTGGCAAGAGCAAATAGGTCAAGTGTCCCATTTTTCCCCAAAAGTGGGGACAGCTGGGATAGGGCTATAAAAGAGACTGTCCCGGCCAAAACAGGACATAGGGTCACCCTAGCAATACCACTCCACAGCTGCTCCTCCTCTTAGGCAGGTACATGGAGAGCTCCCTGTCCCCTGATTTCAGTCTCTTGTACCCTCTGCATGCATCTATGGCAATGGTGCCCAAACTTTTCCTGTCATGCTCTCCCTTACCAGTAATGGAATCTGAATCCCCCTCCTCCTCCATTGCTGCACAGCTGGCTCAGCAGAGGAGCTCGGGCTGTGGGTAAACGCTAGGGTCGGGGGAGGAGCTGTAGTTGGGTGGCACTCCCTCCCCACCCCTTGTGGGCCCACTGCATGTCCCCTAAACATTCCTCTGCAGCCACCCAGGGGGGCATGCCCCACAGTTTGGGGACCACTGCTCTACGGCATACAATGCAGTAATACAAACAGTTGTTGACAAGTATTGCACATAAAGCTTTGAATTAGATACTCACCTAAGACTGACTCTTACAGGTATCTGAAATGCCCTCAAGGCATGTGAAATGATATTATGCAGCATAGCATGAGTCCACCTTTCAGGTCCAGTTAGAGTTTATCCCCATATACACTCCATTGGCTTCCTTGGAGTTGTGTAGTTTGTAACAGAGGAGAGAATTTGGCCTATAGCATAATTCCAATGGTAGATGCTCTATGCAATATTCTTATATCAACTAGGAATGCACAGATATGAAAGAAGTCACAGTTTCCCTCTAGGTAGCCCTAGCCCCACATCATTCTTATAGCAAAAAAGTGTGTTTATAGTGCTCTGCAGCCAGCAAACTAAGAGACCAGTTTGGAATTGTGCCAATTTTTGTCTATCAGCATGCAGTACTATCAGAATGGGATACATTACATCAGGACCCAGTTTCCTTGCTTCTGTTAAGTTACAACCTGTCTAATCCTCTTGGCAGATATCGATTCCCTGAGAAGCTTTGACTGGGGGATAGACTAATGTTTACCAGTCTCTCTCACTCCCCTCACCAAGTGGGGTGGAATGGGCTTACTGTCAAGATCCACCATCATCAGGAAGGGCAGAACACACCCCACCAGACTGTGGAATTCCAACAAGACTGCCACACCTTCAGACCTACAGCAGCCTCTGCTACAGTGGCCCTGTCCACAGTGCTTTTGATTGATCTAATGACTTTGTATTTCTTTGCCATGCCTCCACCACCATCACCTTGTCCCAAACCCTCTTGTGTCCTTGGGAGGATGTAGCCTCATGCAGCATAGCTCTGTGGTATATAGAGGATGAGAAAAACACCCCACGCTCTCATGGCATGTGGTCAATCTCCCATCCTTCCTCTACAGCTTCATTATCCTCACCACCAGGTCATACCAGCTCTAACTGCTCTTCTCTATTCCAGTCACAAAACCATACCCAACATCTGCCTCCTCTTCATCTGCAGTGACACTTGCTCTATCCCTGGCCCTCTCTCACACATTTCCACCAGGCTACCAGGCCTAATCTTATGCCATCCCCTCTTTCTCCCCTCCCTTCTTCTCTGCCTGTCTCTGAAGTGCTTAGGTGATCTCCAAGTTCTCAGCCATCCATGATCTCTCACAGCTCGCACACTTCAACCCCTAGCCTTCAGAAACCTGCCTCCCTTTGTTTGACACTATCTCTGCAGCTGCAATCTTATGGAGGTCTCTCCTCTCACACTCCCCTCACTCCCCCAACCCTAGATCAGAGCATGGTGCAGGCATTGGCCTTCTCCTTTCCTGTTCTTGCCACTTCATCTTCACCTTCACCCCTTCCAACTCCCTCTTTTGAACAGTACCACAGTTGTCTCTTTTCTCCTCTCCTTCTCCAGGTTGCTATTGTTTATCATCCATCCAATATCATCTCCTCAGCCTTCCTTGCAGATTTCAACTTCTGGTCCTCACTTGCACTCATCTGCTCTTCAATGACTTCAAACTTGGTTACTGATTACGGATCCAATCCATTAGCTGCACATTTCTTCATCCTCATCTCTTCATTCCTCCTGCAGCCCTCCTTTAAATCACCAATATCACCTCACTGTTTCCTTGTATTCCTCCTTCTGTTGTCTTTTGTTTTACCCGTAGATTATAAGCGTTCTGGAGCAGGGACTGTTTTTTTGTTCTGTGTTTGAGCAACACCTAGAACAATGCAGTCCTGATCCATGACTAGAGTGCCCAGGTGCTGTGACAATACGAGCAATAAATTTAGGGCCTGCTATGTTGACAGAATTTGCTTCACCATGTACCACTGTACTTTGTATTATACAATTTTATAGTAATTTCCTTACAATGAATAGAAATTCAAGAAATTATTCCAGAAAGTGCTGTTAACACATATTAAGACTCTTATGGAACCAATACATTATTGTAAGTTCATTTTAAAAAGGAATTTTGTACCAGAATAACCATACTAACTAATGTATACTTAAAACATTAAGGATATCAGCATCTATGTGTATGTATTATGCCTGTTTTTGAGTGTCAATACTTTATGTATTTACTATTTTGTAATGCCAGCAAGACAAAGTCTTCACTAATAAAGGTCCTGTGGAAAAATGTTACTTCCAAAACCCAAAGCTTTTAAAAAGAAATGGAAGCAAATAAAAGCAACTGAAATGATCCATAATATTGAACACTAGAGGGGAATATAGTATTTCAGGACTGGTAATTTACATACTAAAGCAAATATTTTCAATAGTCGGTGCCTAGGCTTCTAGATACAGTCTTGAACACCTATGGGGCCTGATGCACCAGTTTCCATTTAAATCAATAGCTAATAAATAATAATAATAATCATATTGATTTCAGAGGAAGCAGCTGTAGTCCCATAGGACACAATCCTGTGAGCTGCTGAATGCTCAGAACTCTCATTAGCAGGACGCAGAAGACATATACTATAAATATAAATTTCAAGTCCACAGAGGAATTTCTAGTGAGTCTGTAGAAACTAGTCAAATTCCAAAGGGGTAGCCGTGTTAGTCTATTATAGAAAGACAACAGAGTCCTGTGGCACTTTTAAAGACTAACAGATTTATTTATCGCATGAGCTTTCGTGGGAGAAAATCCAATAAATCTGTTAGTCTTTAAAAGTGCCACAGGACTCTGTTGTCTTTGTAGAAACTAGCTGATTTTTGGAGCATTTCAAAAGAGCTCAGATGCATGGAGCCATAGATTTTCCTGCCTCACAAGGTGTTTAAAAACAATTTTACATTCCATCCACATAACTCAAAGCACTTTTAAGTGTTACAGAAGAGCAAAAATATTATCTTGTACCTAGATACTATTTTTGTTGGGCAATTTAGAATTCCATGTAATCACTAATTGTTAATTACCCAGTTAATCCTTTCACTAATAAGGTTCTTTAGACTCTTACACATAATACTGAAATGACTTCTAATAGCTACACAGGATTTGCTGTAAAGTACCTAAAGTGATATATGAACTGAACTCAAGACTTGTTTTCTAGGAGCACAGGACTTTGCCTGACAAATGTAACTATTTCTAACATAGTACTTGAAGGTAAGGTTGTTAAAATATACAAATACACCCCACTAAATGTAGTACTTACTGTTTTGGGTACGTTACATACTACTCAAATTCACTATAGCCTGGCACCACATTTTGGCACCCATTCAAAGTGAGAGCAAAGTAGGCATCAAGTACTATCCATTTCAATTCCTTCAGGGAAGTTCTGCAGCACTTGTTTTGCTTTTATTAACCTGATCGAGTTACAAAATTAGAAGATTATGCAAATATTAATGTGAATTTTCTTCTTTAGTTTTCATGATTTCCCTTTTCCACTGCTCAAGTTAGGCTCTGAATCTTTACTGTGTATTTCATTAAGGTTATGTTCACATAAAAGCTCTGAAGGTGCCACATAAGGAATTATATCTGCTTATAGCTCTGGGGAGAGAACAATTAGGTCACTCAAATCCTACTGAAGCACATACAAGAGCTACTAAAATATCTTATCTCTGATGCTGACGGGACCTTGTGTTCCAAGAGCCAGTATTTCTTGGCATATGGATGAGAACAGAGAACCCTTGACTAGTATTCTGCTTCTGTCAGTGTTTCTCCTACTGGCTGTCTTTATGGCTGAAAAACAGCAATCTTCTTAAGGCTAATGAGTTATTTCCCCTCCCCCCATTTATTTCTCACTGGAGACTTAAGCAAAATGCTCATATTCAGAATATTTTGTATAGTTGAAGGGAAAGATTAAAACTGTTAATTGAATTCAGAAATGTGAATATAAGCTTATGTAATTGCTCATCCTCAAATATTTCAGAAATTCTAGATAAAAAATAACAGTCAATACCCCTTTGATTCTCTAACAATTACAACACCTTCGCCAGATTCTCCTGCCCTATCGCTGCTACAAGTCAGGAGAAATTCCAGTGAAATCAATGTATTACAAAGCTGTAAGAGTAGTGAGAGAGGAGAATCAGGCTCATTCTCTGTATTTAAGACACCACTGTGTCTCCTAGGCACATTCTTGGTTAGTTTTCACAGCTGTTGATTTCTCTTCAATATGAACTTTGTGATTCCATTCATTTCTCCAGATCAGATGCTACTAAAGTTACCAGGCTAGAGCCTCAGCTGGTGTGAGATGGCCTCGCTCTCAATATCATTTATTTTTCCAAATCAAAATGGGTTTTTAAAAACTTTATTTGTTCTTTGATACACAAGTGTTATTTGAGGCTCCAGTGTGGAGATAATCTTATTGATAATTTCTCTGCCAGTTAAACAGCCCTTACTCTTTGGTAGATAAAGGGGATCATGGGGCTGGGAAGAGGAGACTCCCCTCCCCTTCTCTTCACAATCTCTCACACAGATGAAGTAGTTATTTTGACACATTTTTAAAATCCATGTTTCCAAAAACAAAGTTTTTTTCCCCTGTGGTTAGGGCACAAACTATAAAAGAATGAAAATTCTCTCTCAAATTAAAGGGCAATATTAGAGTAACAGCAACACTTTACAAGCTTCGGCCCCATTGCTGCAGCTGCTTCAAGTGGGTGCACTTCTCTACCCAAACAAAGTGGCAGGATGAAGGCCAGCACTAAAAACAGATAGACAGAATGGAAAGTACTTGCACACAGTGCAGTTCTCAAGTGTTCATAACAGTCAACAGCATCCCACACACACACCAGCATCAAGTCTGAGAGTCCTGGTCAACTGACTCAGCTTGTGCTAGAGGCTAAAAACAGCAGTGTAGACATCTCCATTTAGACTAAAGCTTGGTCTTTGAGACTTACTAACACATTTTTGTTTGGCAGGTGGGGCATAGACATACGCTTCCTTGCATACCGTGTTTGGTGAAAAGAATTCTTTAAATATACCCCTCTGGAAATTTAAATATACATATATTTATGTTCAGCTCTTTAGTAATGAAAATGTTGTGTATGTGTGTGTGCGCACGTGCAATGGGCTATACTCACCACAAAGACGCCTCCTCCTGGATGCTCCAGGGATTAGCCCCTTCTAATGTTCATTTGCATGCCCTGCTGCCTGCCTCTTTCTTAGTGGTGTAGCCCTCTGGCCAAGTCACTATAGTCCTCCCCTTCCAGGATAACAACTTTCCTTCAGACACCAGTCTCAGGCAGTCTTCTGTGCCACTTCTTCAGTAGCTCACAGAGGAACCCAAACCTGCCTTCTACTCCAGGTTCCAGTTCAGGGACCCTGTGTCTAGCAACTGTGATTAACTTTTTCCCAGACCTTGTTGTTATTTTCCTAGACTCCTTCCTACTTTATCTAGCTCTCTGTTCTCCATTTTAACAGCCCTAATTCCTGTCTCCCATGGCGTAACTGCAGATTACTTAACTCCATAGATGTAAAACACACCTCCCTTCTCCTACTGATTGGCTACAGATTGCTTCTTCTGCAACCCTTTTCTGCCCTGCCTGTTCCTTCTCAGCTGAGCTCCATCCTCAATTAGTCCTTCTATCCTTGGCTGTCCTTCAGTGTCAGTCTTGGGGTGGACATCCCACCATAGAATACAACAATAACCAAGAAATAGCTGGAAATAAAAATTTTAAGTATTCCTTAGGCAGCAGTGAAAAGCTCAGCTTTATTCCTCACCTGGCTGCAGAAGCTGTTCTGACAAAATAGTTGTAATGTTATCAATGAAAGCTTGAGGCCCAATTTTGATGGACACAGAGCTCTCTCTTATGTCAATGGAAGCAAGCCCTCGGCATGTTTCAAGACTGGTCCTAAAAAAGAATAAATACCCTCTCTGTACAGTATTAAATGAATTCCTGCCAAGTTTCCCAGAGAGCAGGACACATTTGGATTCACACATTTCACTTTTCTTAGTATATTGCGCACCAAATTCCAGATCCTGCAAGCTGAGTTCATCTTCTCACATAGCAAAGGTTCTTCTCTCTCTGGGGCCATCGGGTATTCTGCACTGTGCCTTGCAGGGTCACACTTATATCACTCAATTGGCATGTCCCCACATAGCTGGGTGTCACACAGCAGCTCCCTTCCCTCTAACAGCCCTGCCAATAGTCACCCCAGCCCCACAAAAATCTGCCTCTTCTTGTGAGTCAACCTTCTGGACAGGACACATTTTGTTTCCAGTCCTTACAGAGTAACAGAGTCTTAATAACAATAAAATTCCTTCCACCTCCTCTTGGGCTATCCTCAGTTCACCCTTGAGGCTGGTTCTAACTATCTCCAAGCTCTGGGTTCTGCTTCCCTACATGTAACTGGTGCTTATCACAGCCTTTCCTCCCTTTCCTAGGCTTTTGACTTCTCTATAGGGCCTCCCAATTCCTTCTTTTGCTGCTGGACCACCAGCCCAACAGGACTGTCTCTCTGTGTCTTGCCCCCTTTCCAGGTCTTAGCAAGAAGATTAATTACATTTTCAGCCAGCTAGTCTGCTTAGGGAGCAGGAACTCCTTCTAGTCTCTAAACCCAATTCCTTCTTTTATGAAGTCCCAGCTGGGTCCAATAACCAACCCATACACCAATCTGATAACCAACCTGATATGCCTTCCGATGCATCCAGGTGGGCTAACTGAGCTCTCAGATGCCTTGTTAATACTTTGTTGAACTGCCTGGCACAGACACCACATCATAGCGTCATGGAGCCCTGAAAATAATGGTAGGAGGATCTGAGCCTAAAAGATACAGAGCCCTCACAATATCTAAAGAAATCACCTGGAGTTTGAAGCACTCAGGACCTTGCTTTATCAGGTATCACTTGAAGCCAAGTGTGCAATTTCCTTCCCTAATATATTTCAGGAAGAAAAAAAATGCCTCTAATTTAGCACATAGCACAGTCTCTAAAGTATAATCTCCAGAAAGAAGCACATTGAAATTATGTAAAATAAATAATACATTGTGTTTTCTTGCCTGAAATTATTCTATTTCCCCCTCCATTCAACCCACAAGGAAACAGTTATTTGATTTCAATGGAATGCAATGTCACTAATTTATTAGCAGGAAAATTCAGTTTGCTTTATTGTTTTGAAAGTAATAATGAAAAGTGCAACTTGCCTGGGTATTAGCTATCTATTTTCTTTCCTGTGGGATCTGTGAGAATTACAGAGGGATGAAATTCAACATTATTATATTGTAGGGTATATTTTTAAAGCACTATGCAGGGAATTAGCTTCATTGGTAATAATGGGAGTCATACAGCTAATTTTCTGCTTGCCACTTTGAAAAATTTAGGTGTAGGAAAGTTGGAACCTTGATCATAAAAACCACAAACTACATCAACACATTATTCTTCAGAGAGAAGGAATATATTTTCCCTTGATGAAAACAATTAATCATGCTGGTACTTGGACAGACATGACACAGTCTTCCTCAGTACACATTTTTGCTCATAGTTTAAACTGGAGCCAGATCAGTCAAAATGATGGATCAAATATTAATTTGTCTAATTCATTATGAATCTTATTATACCATTATTTTCCACTGATAGTGTTTTAGATTTTAATTAATATAAGAGTATGCTGACTGACAGGATATGAATTTTCCATTATATTTTAAATGTAATTTTACCATTTCTTGCTGGTTTGGAAAAGTCATGTTAAACTGGAAGAACAACTATGATTTACCACTTGGTGAGGGCAAGGATGATTTAAGAAATAGCATGAGCCATTTTACTTCAAGAAGGTCATGCAAAGGAATATTAATTGTATCAAGTTCAAAACACTTATATTTACTTCTGAGAAGATCCATGTATAGGTGCTGGACCTACGGTGTGGTAACTGCCCCGATTTGAAGTAGTTTCCATCATATACAGGATTTATAGGTTTGTTCAATGGCTTTCAGCAGCCCCACTATAATGTTCTGACATTACTGGAACCAGGTCTTTGAGTTCCAGTTAAGTCACCTATTCGCTTGTCTTTGGTTCCTTTTTAGTTTAATTTCAAACAAACCAATCAGAAGAGCCCAGACCAGATGTCGTGGGTGGGATTCACGAAGGTCCTTTTTTGCTCTGCATTTTTATGTGCTTGTCTCTCCCTATGCATAGTATTGAGGGCCTAGACACCTAACATATCTTTGTAGATTGTTGTTACTGTGGTTTTTGCATCATCAAAAATCTAGGCTACACTCAACACTGTAGGTTACACTCAGCACTGTAACACCTCAGTCCATGTCAGTTGCCTGGAGCCTCTGCAGGAAGGGACAGAGCAAACGGGTTCAGAGACTTTCTGAACCCACACAAAGAGGGGGAAAAAAGTGCATCTTCACTAGAATCCACAATCTCTAGTTCCTGGCCATGCCCAAAATCCAGACTTCTAGAAAAGATCTCAAAACAGAATGGATTGCAAATTTTAATAAATATAGACAGAAATTTCTAGAAATTTGGATATCTCAGTTCTTGAGTATTCAATGTAAGATACCTCCCACCAAGCTATAAGTGGAAACTTTAGGAAGTTTGGATATTATCTTTAACTCTGACTATTATTTACTTTTTGTATTACAGTAGTGCTTAGGATCGTCAGAGAGGGATGAGGACCTTTTCTAACTAAGGTTTTTCCTGCCTTACTAAGGGCCTTTAGCTAGTTTTAAATAAGATATATTCTTTGGGGTTTGCTTTTATTTTACAAGTTTCTATTAATGCATTTTCACTTTCTAAATGCACCTGAGGGTTGAAACCCTACTCTCACTGGTAGAGTAGGCCTGAATTAAGGGCTCCTGGGGTCCCAGGCTCCAGCTCCCCCTGCCTGGGGCCCCAGCCCCCATCACCATAGCTTGGGGGTGGGGTAGACTGTGGCCCTGGGGCCAGGGGACATGGCACTCCCACTCCTGGACCAGCTTTTCTGCCCCCGAGGGTTGGGACCAGCAGTTCTGCCCCAGTGGTGGTGCCAGCTGGCATGAGGCCTCAGTGCTCCATAGCAGGGCTGGCCCAGCTCAAGAAAGTCTCTGAGGGTGGTGGACCTCTAGAGTTCTCAATGCTGTTGGGCTACTGTGCCATGCTGGAGCCCCCATGGAGGGCTGGCCATGCCATCCTTAGGGGGGCAGAAAAACTGGTCCAGGAGGCAGGAATATTGCGGCTTGCTGCAGCCTCCTCAGGGCCCCGCCCCCTCCCCAGCACCAATGCCCCAGACCAGACTGGGCAGCAGGGCCGAGCAAGCAGGGCCTACAGGGGCTGCAGCTCGGGGCCCCCCTTGAGGCTGGGACCCAGGGCTGCAGCCTCTATAGCCCCTGCGTTAATCCAGTCCTGCTCACTGGTATAAACCTAAAGTAACTCCAGTGTAAAAAATGGAGCTACAGTGGAGTAAAACTGGTATAAGGTGTGCAGTTACTTAAACATTTCCACAGCTCAGTTTCCTGATCTGTAAAATGAGTAGAATAGAATGCCCCCCAAAATTCATTAATGCAGATTTAAGCTTGCACCCCAACAATGGTGCCTCATGCCCTACAAACATGTGGACAGTGGTTTCCCCATGTAATGTTTCATGAACCGTGGAAGTAAGGGATACACTGGATCTCCCAGGATCACCATGGGCATTTTAACATCTCCCAGTGGAAATATGGAGACTGGAAAGAAAGCCCCTGTTGTAGCTTTCTATACAGGCTAATATTCCTTAAAATATGTAAGTCTGATGACCCAGCATTGATATCAGTAAAATGTCCCCAGTGATCCCCAAGCGCCTGCAGTACCATAGAGAAGTACCCCTTTCTATGGATGTATTCAGTCACTAGACTGACTTGGGGTCAAATTTGGGATATACATGTGTGACTGATAGTGCCTAGGGTTCTCCCCAGGAAGGGGTGTTTTGAGCCCCTTTCAGGCTGTGCAACCCCTGAGATGTCACCCCGGGGCAGCAACACACCCCTGAGAGCCTGTCTGAGTGCAGCAGGGCCCAACCCACAACTGCATTGGGTCACAGTGAAGTCCTACAGCCCCTCTAGGTGAGGCCAGGCTCTACCCAAGCATCAGTTTTGAGCTGCTTCAAAGTTCCAAAGCCCTTGGGTGGGGCAGAGCTCCTTACACAGCAAAGTTGGGCAGTAGCCTAGTCCTATGGCCCTTCCATGCACAGTGAGGTCCCCCTTAGCAGCAATACTGGACTGCCATGTAGTCTTGAAGCCCCTCTGGACACAGCAGGATTCCCTAAGCAACAATGTTGCTGCAGTCCAGTCCAAAAATCCTCCTGGGCGTGGCCAAGCTCCATAAGGCTCACTGCAGGGAAGCCCTGTAGCCCAACCCCCTCTCCATCCCCAGCTTGTTACCAATTCCTAAATAGCAATACCATCCAACACCGCAACCCTCCTGGTGTGCTCTGAGAGTGAACCTCTTTCCTCTGTTGTCCCACCTGTTGCCTGAAGCCTCTGTTGGGCTTTTAACTCTGGCTTCCTGCCAGGGAGAGTGCAGCCTGCATGCCAGGGAGGGGCCTTTCTCGCCATTGAGGAAACTGAGGGCTCCCTTTCTGACAGGAGGGGTTGGTACATCCCCATCACAACATGCTATCTATCAGCTTGCCACAGCCAGGGAGTCCCATTTCTGCAAAGCCAACCACTCTTTCACCCACAGTTCTAGTCCTTTGTACCAGATGCAGTTAATAGCCCTGCACACTTTTGTGAATAAAATCCCAACAGTGGACTTCCCAACTTCAGTCTGGTTAGTGACTGACAGGATGCAGTCTGGCATTGCCAACTTCCAGACAGCAATCACCACACGCTTCTCCACCAAGAGAGCAGCTCTTCTTTTGGTGTCCTTGGGCCGCAATGCTGGTGCGAGCTCTACACACAGGTCCAGGAAGATGACTTTGTACATCTGGAAGTTCTGCAGTCGCTGCTTATTATCCCAGAGCTGCATAACGATGTGATGACCCCATCATTCAGTGCTTGTTTCCCAAGCCAAATAGGGACAAACAACCATCTGCGGGTACTCTGTGAATGCCAAAAGTAAGATGATGTTGTTTCTTTCCATGGCACAGAGTAAGTCAAGCACCATGGATTCCTCTTCCAATTTGGAGCTCATGATATACTGTGTGATCAGCCCTATAGTGTTCATAACACAAACTACAACAGAAAAAGCAGGTCAGGCTCCACCCGTCCTGTGCAGAGCACATGGTAAAACTTAGTTGGAAGCCCATGAAATGATGGGACAGAAAAAACTGCCTCATGGGGCATTCAGCCTGTAGTCATGATGCATTGAGATTTGCTCCATCTTCCCACAACTCCTAGCTGCAAAAGGTGATGAGTTGCACTATGGGATAACTGCCCACAGTGCACTCCTTTCCCTGTCAATGCTAGAGCACCATCTGTGGACATGCTCTGTTGACAGAAGAAGCATTGTGTGAGCATGCTCAAGTTTTGTAATTATTGCGGTTTATGATCAACGGTGTAACTTTCATCAACTTAACTCTGGCTTTCTTTCTTTCTTTCTTTCTTTCTTTCTTTCTTTCTTTCTTTCTTTCTTTCTTTCTTTCTCTCCCTTCTCTCTTTTTTCTTTCTCCCTTTTTCTTTCCTTCTTTCTCTCCTTTGCTTTCCTTTTTCTTTCCTTCTTTCTCTTCTTTGCCTTCCTTCTTTTTTCTTCCTCTTTCTCTTCCTTTCTCTTTTTTCCTTCTTTGTCTTCTTTTTTCTTTCCTTCTTTTTTCTTTCTTTCTCTTCTTTCCTTCCTCTTCCTTCTTTCCACTTCTTTCCTTCTTTCTTTTTTCTCTTCCTTCCTTTTTCTCTCTCTCTTTTCCTTTCTTCTCTCTTTTTTTCTCTCTCTCTCTCTTCCTTCCTTCCTCCCTTCTTTTTTCCTTCCTTTTTAAAAAAACCCAACCTTTAAAAATTAATTTTAATTAAAAACCTTTTTAAAGGTTTTTTAAAAACCTTTCTAAAATTAAATTTCAATTAAAAGTAATTCAAATTCAATTAAATAAAACATAAAATGCACACATTTACTTGTATTTAGTTTTAAACATATTGTATGGCTCTCACGGAATTACATTTTAAAATATGTGGCGTTCATGGCTCTCTCAGACAAAAAGGTTCCCGACCCCTGTATTACAGGCTTGTTATGGAGTGACCTCTCATTGAATACTCAAAATACAATTGTACCTATTTTTAAAATAGTCTTGCATGTCTTGACACTGGAAGCAGAGAGCTCCCAGTGCAATACAATCATACAAAACACATTAGCAAAACAAATGAAGGAAGAACCTAACCCATCACTGTGGAAGGGTTAAGGTATGAAATATAAAATTTCACACTTGGTATGAAAAGAGTCAGTGCCCGTATAAAGTGTTAGGTTACAGGTACAATTCAGTGAGGTGCTGAATGCCCTAAGACAATGGTTTTCAACTGGTATGCCATGGCACACTGGTGTGCCATGAGAACAGTCCAAGTGTGCCATGAAATTTTGTACAACGGTAATGAAAATCAATAGAAAACAAACATTGTTTCATCTTAAACAATATTCTATCCAACCAAAATTACGACTCATAAAACTGATGAAAATTAATCATCATATTAAAATCAAGGCATTGGTCTTTCGATTCTAAAATGTGAATATTGTAAACTCAGGTGGCCAAAGGGAAAAATTGAGATGACGTATTATTTTCCAGTGGATTTGAAACATTAATGCATTTGATCCTTCTTTAGCTTGTTGTGTGCACTATGTTGCAAACCTCTCTAGTAGGACCGTAACCATAGTAAATGTAAATAAATGGGATGTTTATGAGCAATCAATTCAGCTGAATAGGTTGGGAACCACTTCCCTAAGATGCCATTGTCTTCAGTGGCAATTGTTGGTACTCCACACTTCATAGGACCAGGCCTTTGGATGTAGTTACTCCTCACAGTAAAACTGAAGTTAATTGTGGTGTGTCACAGGATGCCTAATCCGATTATTCTCTTTTATTGAGTCTGAGAGAACACAATTAAACTATTACATGTCTTTGTAAATTAGGAAAGCTGTTTGTAAATTAGGAAAGAATGCAGGATTGTTTTACATTTAGGGGGCATCTTGCCTGAATTTCACTATTATTCTTTAAACATGGACAATATTTTTTCCAATAAAATCAGAAGTTTTGTAAATAGAGTTTTAGAGTTTTTCAGACAGAAAAATCTGGAAGAACTTAAACTGTTTTAGACAAGAGCTTCCACAATTTGCACATGCAAAACTCTTGTTGATTCCCACTTGTTGCCACTGGACTTGAATGGAAATTTTGGGAATGCTAGGAAAGCGGGGCCAGATCATTTCATCAACTGCATGTGCACAACTCCCATGAAAATCAGAGCTTGTTATTGGCAGAATGAGTGGGCCCTTCATGTAGCTCAGCCATCTGTTCTTCTCTGTAGCGGGTAAGGGAGAAAAATGAAAGAGCTGTAAACATGCTTTGAGGGTTTGCTGCATAACCTAACATACCAATGTCAAAGCCAGGTAGAATCAAAGTGATTTTTTCCCCTGTCACAGCTGTATGAATGCAAGGAGCATTAACTGATTAAAAACAACTTCACCTGGAGATTCTAGGTGTGTCACATATCAGCGTCCCTATTACAATGAACTGATATTTAACTGGATTGACTCTAATACAAATAGCTGGAAGAGAATACAAATGATCAGCACAATGTTTCTGTCCATCAGTCCCCTCCGTATCACACAGAAGTATTTTACATAGGAAGGAGCATCCCAGAGAATAATTAAAATGTATGTGCTACAAGTTGTACTGTTCTGTTCCATCCATTGCTAGTAGCAGATTAACAAAAAGATCACATTCACACAGAAACATCTGCCGTTGTAACCTTGTGACTCAATTACATTTATTTACCTACACAGACTTTTGTGACTGATGCATCTACCTAGAATGGTATCCATGTTCTGATTGCACAGGCTGGCAGATGTGCCATTTAAGACTTACAAGTACAGATTCGTACAGAGAAAAAATGCTGTGTTTTGCTTTGTCTGCAGTAAAGGGAAAGAAAAAGGATTATCTTTGTGTAGACAATAACCCAAGTAGGTTGCTAAGCTTTTGAAGGTAAAGCAAGGAAAAAGGCAGTTCATTGAAAACATCTGCTCTGTGTGCACCCTTGGTCAAAAGGTAAACAAAATGTTAGACTGTACAAAGAGTGGGAGATTAAATACAGTGCTATTGTATAAAGCAATGGTACATCCCCCAGCTAGAATACTGTGTTCAGTTGTGGTCTCCCTGACTCAAAAAGCCATGTTACCATTGGGAGAGGTTCAGAAATAGGTGATGGGAATTAATAGCATCATGGAGAAACATCCGTATAAGAAGAGACAGAAAAGGTTCGGACTCTTTAGTTTAGAAAGGAGATGAATAAGAGGAGACAGAGAGAGGTATCTGAAATAATGACTGACAGTGCAAATAAATCAGGAGCACATTTCCTTTTTCTCATTAAGCATGAGCAAGAAGGGACCATTAAATTTAAAAGCAAGTTTAAAATGAAAGGAAATATTTAGTAACAATGCACAATCAATCAGTGGAACTCATTGCTACAAGTGATCATTGAGGGCAAGATTTAGTCGAATTTTAAAAATGGACTAGAAATTTATGTGGATAATTATAGTATTGGATGGGCTACAGACTTATAAGGAATGTAATACTTCAGGACACAGCCAACCACTAAATGTCTGGATCTGGGAAAGAATATTGCTTTTCAGCAGGTTATTCTTTCATTTCCATTATGATACATCTTGCACCTTCTTCAAATGTACCTAGTAGTGGTCATTATCAAAGATTGGAGACTAGGCTAGATGGACAATTGGGCTGATTCAAGAGGGCAGCTCCCTTGTGCACATCCTGCATTTCTCATGAAGTAGAACTACAAGGATGTGTTGAAGACATTGGGGGTAGATGGCAGGAAGGCATTTTGGGGAAGGAGAATAAAAACAGAGGCAACAATGTGTGTTGAAAATCATGTGGACAGGGAGTTCTGAAATCAATCTCCTAACAGGCTGGAGGGAATTGCATTATTATTGCATGATTGTTCACATGTAACTGTACAGTCATGATGCAACTCTGCTCTCTTATTTGCCATACGCATGGGTTGTGAATATTGTATGGTTCCTAAGAAATAATACATTTTGGGTACCTATACCCTAAGGGTGCGTCTACACTTGTAAATTAAGTTGACTTAAGCTTGCTTAAGTCGACGTAATTTGCTCTGCGTCTACACTACACTTTCCTTAAGTCGACTTAAGCAAGCTGCTTAAGTCGACCTAAGGAAAATTAAGTCGACTTTATAAAAACCTTGTTTTAAGTCCACTTTTGGCTTAAGTTGACTTTCTAAAGTCGACTTAAGCCAGTGTAGACCTGGATTAGCTCTAAGTCGACTTAGGGCTCCCCAGGACTCCCCCACTGCCCTCCCTGCCAGGGTGGGTGGCACAGGGAGAGCCTGGAATGCCCCCCCTGCACACCCTGCCCCTATGCCCTGCCAGGGTCCCTGTCCCCCTTTACTCCATTGTACCCAGGTACAATGGGGCAAAGGCTGAGCCCCTTGACACTTGGCAAGGGGTGCCCCCCCTGCCACCGTGGACCAGTCCAAGGTCCTCCTAGCCCCTACATGTCGACCTAGGTGTCCAGTATGGACGCCCTAGGTCAACTTTGTAAGGTCCCCCCAAAGTTGACTTAAAATTTAAGTGTAGACATGCTAAGTCGACTTAAATTAACAAGTGTAGACATAGCCTAAGTGACTGAGACAATTCCATATCAACCCAGACCTAATCCTGAACTTTTCACTGAGCTGAGACTTCACTTTAAATCAATGGAAATTTGCCCAAGTGAGGCCTGAGTGAAAACTGAGAGCCAGACTGTGCAGACCCCAGTCACACTGAAGTCCATGGAGGTGTTTGCTAACTTGCCCATGGGTTGCACAATCAGGCCCTGACTGAGGATTTTAGGATTTTGAAGAGTGGAATTAAAAGGACAATGGAGAGTTCGGATGGTGTATCATGACAGGAATTAAATTGGTAGCGGAAATGCTAAACCATCATACAAAACTTTAATCCTTAACGCAGAACATCATGTCCCGTTTTTATGATGTTTTCATAATGGCAGTGTAACATCTAATGAATGCATCTCCTTTCTTTTCATGTACTTCCCTCTAAACAACCAGGCTAATAATGTAACCACTGCTGTTTGATTATCGAAATAATTGCTTTTACAAACCCTGCGCACAGCTAGTTAAACACAAAGGCTGACATCATACACAGAAATGCATGAAATTACACCTCATGGTGCTCACCCAATTTTGGCATAACTGGTTTTTGGTTTCATAATCAGCTGATTAAAGAGGCCAGAAGAGCTCCATTGTTTTGCTAAATGTTGCCATGAGGGATGAGTAGCAATGCACAAACTTCTTCCAAACCTGTATTATCTTTGGGCTATATTCTTGAGAGCATAAAATTGTAACTGTCATGACATTAATGAGAATTGCCTATGGCATGACTCTATCATGCCATTGTAATTCACTAAACTGAAACACATTAAACAGATACCAACTTCTGTTGAGGTATATATCAACATTTATTGGCCTGCAAGGCAAGTATTGAGTTTACTGTTGAGCTCGGCTTTATAAAAACATATGTTCTGATGTGAATGATTTAGAATCCTAATATTGTTTTGGCCAAATGCCTGGAAATTTTAATCACCTAATCAAATGGCCAAGCAATATAGGCCTCTGACTAACTGATTAAAAGTGCCAGTCATTTGCCTAGTTTGAGAGAGCTTTAAGGGAAATTTTGTCTAAGTAAGGACTCAGTAGGGACTTCAGATTTCTCCATGAAGCTTTGATTGCTGTGTTGAACAAGATGGAGCTGTTAGCATTCCCTTAAGGCAAAATCCTTTATCAATGGAGGATTAGCATCAGGCAGTATTCATTCTTCATGATGATGGTGGTGGAGAAAAGGGACAGAATTTTTGCAAAAATTTTAATGAAAAATTCATCTTGCTTTTTTTTTTTTAATTAAAATTATCAGCCTTTTTTTCCTACCAGCTCTATCAAAAATTGGGAAATGGGATTTTTTTTTTTTGGTGCAAAATTTTGTCAAAATTGACAATTTTGAATTTCACATGTTGACAGTGTTCATACAACTTTAATATTTAGAAATTAGTATACAGCTGGTTTTACAATATTAGCTTTTTAGTGACTGAACAGCTAAGCAACATTTTTACTATTTGAGGCAAGCTTCTTTCTGATTGACAGTTTTAGCATATGTTTCATATGTTACCTGATCTTGGGAATTGTTGACTTCTCTCAGTTTCCAATAGGCCTTATCTTAGGGCTAATCTGCATCTACATTGGCTAAATTGACTTAATAAAGTTGACTTAGCCAGTAAAGTTGACTTTAAAGTAGGTTTTATAAAGTCGACTTTAATTTTCCTTAAGTCGACTTAAACTGCTGCTTAAATCGACTTAAGGAAAATGTAGTGTGGACGCAGATTAAATTAAGTCGATTTAAGCAATCTTAAATCGACTTAATGTGTATGTGTAGATGCACTCTAAGAGACTACACCAAGTGGAAGTATGGAGTTCTTAACAGCGCCAGAAATGAAACTCTCTGGAAATGTGACCACACTGGCAAAATAGTAAAGGCTGCAGCATTAGATTCTGATCCCTAGTTAGCACTGTTAAGTGATAGAACAGTGCCATGAATCATGGGGTGTCATTTGCTGACATTTTATTCAATAGAACAAGAATATCTGCACTGTTAGACACTGATGTCACAGTCAGTGGGGACTTGCACAAAGGGACAGATAAGCAAACCAAAATCCTCAGTATAATTTGGGATCCTGGGAGCTGCCACCACTTCATGAAAATTATGTTGTGCATCTCTCCTCTAGGAACTAATGTTAGCAGATGGCAGTGGTAGAAAAAGAAGCAGCATGAAGCTGTCATCCGAGATCAAAACATAGTATGGAGGAATAAGTGACAGCTTCTCCAGATCACAAAAGGAAAGGAGATAAGGGACACTGAATCTGCCATTTGACCCAAAAAGGTCTTAAAAAGACAAGAATCACAGCAGGCTGACAACATGGAACAACCAGAAGAAGTGGACTTACTACCTCCTGACACAGATCCAAATGACAGTGCAGGCATGTCAATGCATTCAGGGGTCAGCAACCCGAAAGATAAGAAGAGCCATTTAAAAAAATTCCTTCAATAACCAAGTGTTTTGAGAGCCGTGATGGGTGTAGCCTCCTGGTGGGGGCTAGAGTGAGCTGATCCAGGGCACCTGCTGCAGGGTCCCCTGATTGGGGTGGGGTGTAAGCCCAGAACCAGGAGCAGGCCCACCAGGGGGTCCCCTGGTGGCAGAGGGTGGGGCAGGCCCAGAGCCTGGCAAGGGGGGGCAGCCAAAGAGCCTCTAGAACTGCCGGTTGCAGACCCCTGATCGAATTGACCATTGCAAGTAAGTTTAGTTATTAGGCTGGCTATAAGAATTTGTAATTGTGTATTATATCTATGGTGGTTTTATAAGTGCTGTTAAAGTTTGGCTTGGAAGGGAAGATGTGGTATTGGGGGATGTACCTTTAAGAGCTGACCTTCCCAGAAAGAGTCTGGGCTGTACACTATGAAGACATCTAAATCCCTTGCCACTGTGAAGACATCAATATGAACATTGAACATGAATGGCTTCACTGTTGAGTAATTTATATTCCAAATTATATTCCAGATCTTTGTGCATGTAGGATAATTACACAAGTGATATGGAACTGTAGAACACATAAGCACTCAGATCTGAGATAAGAACTTAAAGCTGTTACCTGTGCATAAAATAATATGTAAATCCTTGTAAAGGTCCCGGCACCATAAGCACTCCTCTGCAAGGGGAGTTACTTTATGTTTACTATCTAGTAAAAAGCACATTCCCCAAATAAAAAAGAGGAAAATAGAGCAAAAAATAGAAATCAAAGACCCTTCCACAAAAGTCTGATGCTGCTGTGGATTGGTCCCTATATGTTCACATTTAGGGCCAGCTCCTGGAAAGAGGGTATGCATATGACTAGCCACAAGTTAAATAAATAGATGTGATTATTCCTGTGTATATATTATTCCCACATATGTATGTTTGCAAGACTGGGAGTAATTGGGATACCCTGCCCTATGCCTTTTGCCACACATCCATGGTGCAGGTTTCCAACCTTCTTCTGATGTTGAATGTTACAGTTTCCTATCAACCTGTCACCACTGTGAAAGTGACTGCAGCATCTAGTGGTACTTAACAGATAAGAGAGAATGTAAATCTTGCTGTGAACATATTAACAGGGACTGAATCCATCAGCTTTGGGCAGTATTGATCTTAAAGCTGATAGCCACAATGCAAACTAAGTGATGTATCAATTTCTTAGATGTAACCAATTGTACACCAGGAATTGCAGATTGACCACAAATATTAATTTGCATGAAATGAATAAAATGTTCATCTAATTAATAACCATTACAACATTAACAGACCCTTCAAAAAGAACCTGTCCTGATAAATTAAAATATTTTCTCATGTAAAACTAAGAAATAATTATACTTTAAATTTTAATGAGTTTATATCGGTTTATAAACTAACTCCTCTAATTTAAACTATTCTGTTTGCTTGTCCAACTGACCAGGCCTCAGACTTACTGTTCTACTTTGTAGGCAGCTAAATCCAGTGGCTGGGGACACTGTATAACAGGAAGCAAGGAAAAGAAGCCTGCACATTTTGCATCATTGAAAACACTGTCTCGTCCATCTCGAGGTGTTTCGCATCTCCTCCCTGCTGTGGCTCCTGGAGTCTAGGTGCAGTGTGGCTCACAGGGCTGCTGGCTGGGGCAATCCCTCCCACACCTGCAGCACTGGGAGGGACGCCTCTGCTCCCCTCTAACAAACAAACAACACGCCCCCTCGGCTGGCGGGCAGGCGGAGCCACCATTTTCCACCTTCCTCGGATCGGATGCTTTGCATGTGGTTGGTGTCCGCGGAATGGTGTCTCCAGCGGAGAGAACACGGCAGGGACCAGCCCCCACCTGCAGCGGGCTCCCGGGAGCTGCCACAGCCCCTCAGCTCGGCCAGCAGGGGAGGGAGCGATGCGAGGACTGCGCTGTCCGTGGTGCTCGTGCAGTGAAGCTCGCGAGTTTCCTTTGCCCGCCGTGGAGGATCCGGCTGGCTGCGAGCTAGGCAGCGCCCGGGGACGTTAAACGCCCCTTGGCCGGACATCGCTTCCAGGCTCCGTGCGCGGGGCGCGTCTCACTCCGGCTTTGCGGGGCGGGGGCCCGGGGACGGCTTGGCTGGATACTCGGGCTGACGCTGGCTTCAGCCGGCGCCAGAGCTCGAGTCCGACAGGGAATGAGCCACAATCGGGGACGAGACACACGCGGGACCGGATGACTGGTGAATTGCGGGGCTGGGGGCATTTTTGCAAGGGGCCATCCAGCTTCCAGCGGGCGTCCGTGCTCGCAGGGGAAGTAAGCCGCTATACAGAGCCAGCCTTAACCCGTCGGGCGCCGATTGGAAAGCGAACTTGGAGCCGAGGGGCTGTTTGGACGCGGGTGTGCAGCCCCCCGGAGCAGCTCCCGGCTGCGGAAAGTTGCGCTGGCGTTTCTCTGCTCCGGGCGGAATGAAGGAAACGGCAGCAAACGCAGGGGCCGAGGTTGCATGACGGAGCGAGGAGGTTGGAAGTCCGGCTCGGCGTGTTTCGCCCAGGCTTGAGCCGCTTGCTCCCCGACAGGCTCCCGATCGCACTGCCGGACACCCCGAGCCTGTTTGCGGCAGGAAATCGGGCCCCGCGGAGGAGACTGGCCAAGGGCGCGGTGTGAGGGGGCTGTGCCCTAGAGGAAGGGGAGCAGCCAGGCACCCATTGGGGCGGGGGGCTGCAAAGAAACCTGTCACACCTCGGCGGGATGCGGCATCACCGGGTCGGGGATTCCGCTGGGACCCGAGAGCTGCTAGTCGCGGCGAGGAGACGCTGGCCCCCGCTCACCCTGGCCCCCCAAACCCCACACCGCCGCGGGTAGGACCCTGCCCCGAGGAACATGGCCAGGCGGGGCGAAGCTCTTTCCCGGCAAGCTGTGGTCCTGGCAGCGCAGATCCCAGACGCGGCTCCCAGGGAAGCGCCGGCCGAGCCGGGGGCCGTCCGCGGGACCCGATGGGCGTCGGGCTAGGTGCGTGCTCCTGCGGCATGGCACAGCGGGGCCCCCCGCGGGAAGAGCAGCCCCGGCCACGAGCTAGCCGCGGCTCCCCCCCGGGAAAGGCTGTGCGCCGAGCGGCAGCCCCATGAGGTGCCGGCCCCTGTCCGGATGATGCCCGGCCGGAGACCGCAGGCCTGCTGCCGCTCGTCCCCGCTCAACGAGGACAACGGGCGGTTCCTGCTGCTGGCCGCCCTGATCGCGGCATACCTGACCGCCGGCGCCACCGTCTTCTCCGCCCTCGAGAGCCCGTCGGAAGCGGAGGCGCGGCGCCGCTGGCACGGGACCCTGCACAACTTCAGCCAGACCTTCAACATCAGCGCGGCCGAGCTCCGGGACTTCCTGCGGCGCTACGAAGCGGCCATGGCCGCGGGAATCCGGGCGGATGCGCTGAGACCGCGCTGGGACTTCCCCGGGGCGCTCTATTTTGTGGGGACGGTGGTGTCCACCATCGGTAAGTCTCCTCTCTCTCACACACACTGGCTCCCCGGTGTGTACACACACACACACACACACACAGAGAGAGAGAGAGAGAGAGAGAGAGAGAGAGAGAGAGAGAGAGAGA